>CAUYQV010114790.1:0-15455 GCA_963574575.1 Galagoides demidoff
AATGATGGCTGCAACCAAAAAATGGCCGGGCGTTGTGGCGGGTGCCTGTGGTCCCAGCTACTTGGGAGGCGGAGGCAGGAGACTCACTTGAGCCCAGGAGTTGGAGGTTGCTATGAGCTGTGATGCCATGGCACTCTACCCCGGGGGATAGCTTGAGGCTCTGTCTCAAAAAAAAAAACCTTTTTTTTCCAATATGACCAGCATTCCAGTAACAACTACTCATGATTCTTTTGTTTCTGTTCACCTACAGAAAGATAGTTTTGTACTCACTAGTTCAACAAGATATCATTTCTTGCCAGATTTCCCTAGAAGGAACAAGTATTCTGGACTCTTTGAATTTATTAAGTTCTCCATACACTTTACCAATTTCCATATTTCTTTCATAGGCATATGAAAGAAAAATCACATTATAAATATGGCACATCCTTTAATTTTACCCGGTAAATAATCTTTAGTTTTACATTAAATCAATGAGGATATATATGGTTTAAAGGGAATGCTGGAGAGGGCTTTGATGAAGTCTGGGCTTGCAGAGCAGGACTGGTGCTGCAGCCCGGGGGGAGTTTAGAGATGGAAGTGTTGGAGGGCTTGTTCAGGGACCTCTATTGGGAGCTATTTCTGTAGAAAAGTTTGAAAAACTCTACTTGCCAGTGAGATTAGTCCCGAAGCACTTTTGCTTTGCTGTTTATACTTTATCACATCACTGAGAAAGGTCTAAATGTCTTTTAACACAAATGTAGATTGCCCTTGTCCTCCGTGGTCCTAAAACTACAAGCTTTTACCACTAGAATATCTAGAAGAAGAGCAGCAAGAAAGCAGCTCCATTAGCAGGAGCAGTGTGGCTGTGTAGGGTGTGACGCTGCCGCTGGGGAGGTGCATTTGGGCCCAGCTGTGCTGGGAAACAGATGGGTAGTACAGCTGGAGCCACGACAGTGATCACATAAGTCAGAAGTTCTCACTGGAAAGTAGAGGAGGAGAGTACATCAAGCAAAGATGATAACGAAGTCCCCGCTTGAGATTTTAACAGTTTAGGGGAGCTCTAAAGAAGAACATGAAGAGCAGTGTCAGTGAGAATGTGTCCAAGGGAATCTCAGGAGAAGGGGATGAGCAGGGGAAAAACAAAGTGAAAAAAATGTCCTAAAGATAATCTGAAAAATTTAAAAGCCTCAGCTAGGTGATCCATTCAAACGGCAAAAGGAATGTTCACCAAGGACATAAGCTTCCAACTTAATATACAATTTCTTAATATGCAGAAGTTTGTGTGCAATTTCTGTTTTAAACTGCACATGAACTTTATGGCCACCCAGCATAATCGCATCAGCAGAGCTGTCCTAAAAAACAAACAAACTAAAAAAAAAACTCTAAGAAAATTTCAATTTTGTTCCCTGTAAATTATAGTTTTTAACTGTAGATGGGGATTGTAGACGTGAAATGTAAAAAACAAATCAAGAAACATAAGAGTCAAAAGTATTGTGTAAGGGCAGAAGAAGTCAGGTGCAGCAGCTTGTGATGATCTTTGGATGAAAAAGGAGGACATTTCAAAGCATGCATGTGAAATGTCCCCATGGGGATAACTCTCCCTGGACGGCCACAGCAGAGATGCATGCCCAACACAGCAAGCAAAGGGACTGACGACAGGGGGGAGATCGCGAGGAGCTGCCACCTCAGACAGCACAGCCTCGGACAGTCAAAGCAAGAGCCAGCCTAGAGGAATATGGAGAAAAAAGTCTATTTTAAATGTACAAAAAGGATATATCTGCAAAATATCATATCATTTAAATCTAACATCTTATATTTCTATATGGCTATAAATGAAAAACCTCACAAAAAAATGTTATGTGTGAATGTCATACAATCAATGGTGCTTGATAAGAATACTTGTTCTTATTGCTATTCATTTCTAGGGGGTATTTTATAATTCAAACTTACCTTGCAGCTTTTCAAAGGCTAAATAACAGCAGGCATATTATAGGGCAAATAACCAAGTTTTTTTGAAGTTCAACCCTTAAGAAAATGCTGGTAGAAACAGGCAGTCCTAATTCAAAGGAACATATGTTCTGGTATTTTTAAGTAACATTTAAACTGTAAAACAGAACAGTTGTTTGGAAAATACCACCAGGCACAAAGATAGAAGTGGGTGGATAACAGATATTCAAACAAACAAAGAATCAAACCTGTTTCATCTTTTCTGAAAGAGCTTGGGGTTGTTGGATTTTGCACATAAAAATCTGGATTCTCATTTTGGCTTCTCTACACACAGTCGATGATATTGCACCCTTGCAATTTGGAAGGAGTCTACAATTTAGAAGAAAAACAAAACTATAGGCTACTTCCCTGAGAAGAATCACTCAGGTAATAAAATGAGCAAAGTCAACTTTCCTTATGACTGGCTAAATGGTTATAAGTCTTGAGAAATGACTGCTTAGATTATTCCATGTGAAGTACATGCAAGCTCTAGTTAACCCCCCCTCAAAAAAAAAACCCTAGCTAATCTTGGATTCTATAATTTTCATGTAAGTTTGTAAATTGTCTCTTTCATTAGATTAGTGAAAACAATACAGATACATTTTTCTCCAAGCTGATTTCCAGGTAAGTAGGTTCACAGTTTGTCTGTATTGCCCTCCCCAATCTACTCTCACTTGTCTCTCCCAGCTCCCTCTCCCTGTAGCCAGCCCTGGGCGGCCCATTCTGCCTCCCTGTGGCAGCCTCCTAAGCTTGCCTTCTGAGCACTGCCCAAGGCACCAGCCAGTAGTCTCCAAACTCCTCTGACTGAGTAGTGCTCAGCCAGAAAAAAGGCAGGCACTCCTTAAGAGCTTTATAAGACTCACGCATGTATTTCTATGTTAACATATTATAATACAATAAGACATACTAAAATAGAACATTTTCAATAGATGAGATAACGATCAAGTAAATCACGTAAAAGAAATCTAGATTAATATGAGGGTACAGATGGTTAGGTTACACTGTGTTTGCCAGGTAAAGTCCAAGTTGTAGTTGTGCCCCCACCCGGGAGGTGTGCCATATTCCCTTACATTGTGCCTCTTAGGTGAGAACACGTCAAGTCAATCACATTTTTGTTTTCTGTTTTTGATGCAGAGTCTTGCTGTTACCCAGGCTACAGTTTGGTGGGCACATCACAGCTCACAGCAGCTTCTAACTCCTGTGCTCAAGCCTCAACTCCTGAGGATCATGCCTCAGACTTTCAAGTAGCTGGGACCACAGGTGCATGCCACCATCCCTACATAATTTTCTATTCCCAGTTTATGTAATTTCAAAAAGTATTAGCAATACAAAAGCATTTTTCTTTAAAATGTTATTGTTAATAAAGGTTTTTAGAGAGCAAGGTCATTGGATATACCTCCTTTTTAATGTCTTGGTTTAGACTTTGTGATACAGCAATGCAGAGGTCTGGTTTTATGTTCAGTTTATTTAAAGGCTCTGTGGAAAGAGCTCACAAAGATTTGTGGAATTTAATGAGAGAACTGCTTCATTAGCTGTGTTCTTATTTCCAAGTCCCATCACCCATTATGCAAAGGTCTGAAATCTGATGAATACACTTCCATGTTGCCTAGTGTTACTCATCTGTTTCTGAAACTAATCAGAAAGTGGTATACATTTTTATATTTTTACCAGATGGCTTCTAGATCCATGGAAATTGATTTGCAAAATGTTTAAGGGGGTTAGAAAATTCTGCAAGATAGAATAGGTTTTGTAGGTTACATGCATTGTTTTCAATCACAAAAGTTACATAATGAAGGAAGTATTTCAGACATGCACACAGCAGAGTGGGGAAGGGCATGGAGCCTGGGGCCCAGTGTCTGAGTCAGAATCCTAGCTCTTTTATTCACTACTCAGCTAGCTGCGGGCAAGTTTTTCAATCTCTCTGGGTCTCAGTTTTTTCTCTAGTAATAGAACCTACTCCACAGGGTTCCTCTGAAAGTTAAACAAGTCAATATTTATAAAGCATTTAATATAATGCTGGGCACATACTAAGTACATTTAAATATATGAAGAATTATGGAGCCAGGTATGGTGGCGCATTGAGGGGGGAGGATCTTGAGCCCTGAGTTTGGATCCAGCTTAAACAACATAGTGAGACACTGTTTATAAAGAAAAACAAGTAATTTTAGGGAAAATTCTAATTCCCATAGCCTGCTTGCTGCTATGGGAGTGTAACAGGTAAAAAAATCCCATTTGAAGTCAGCTGGATGCTATCTACCAACATTAGACATACACACACCCTGTGACCCAGCACACCACAAATACATTATGACTTGATGCAGGAGTGGTCCTAGCAACTTTGTTTAGAATAAACAAAAAATGGAAGTAGTCCATATGTTTATCTAAATGCAATCAATAATAAATGGTTGTATAAATTTCCAAGGGTGCAACAGAGCAATGCAAAGGCAAAAAACTAAACAAAACAAAACAAAAAAACCCACAGCTGTATTAACAGGTCGAATCATTTAAAGGATGATGAGTTGTGATCTACTCACAAAAAGTTCAAAAAGAAGCAAAACAAAAACAATTGTTTAGGAATGAACATACAGGCAGTATAACCATAAGGGAAATAAATAACTCATCCGGCTTGGCACCCTTAGATCAGCAGTTAGAGCACCAGCCACATACATACACCAGGGCTGGCAGGTTCAAACTCAGCCCAGGCCTGATAAACAATGATGACAACAACAACAACAGCAACAAAAAATTAGCTGGGTGTTGTTGCGGTGGGCGCCTGTTGCCTAGTGTTACTCATCTGTTTCTGAAACTAACTTGGGTCTCTAAGGCAAGAGAATAAATTGCTTAAGCTGAAGAGTCTGAGGTTGCTGTGAGCTGTGACACCAAAGCACTCTACTGAGGGTGACAAAGTGAGACTCTCTCTCAAAAAAAAGAAAAGAAAAGAAAAAAGAAATAACTCATCATCGCGAGTCAGGCTCGTTATCATTATCGTCTCTGAGGAATGGCAGAAGAGAGCTGTGCCAAGGAGAGGTGTCACATGTGCCACAAGCATGCTCTTGCCTAAGCCAGGAGTTTTAGAAATATTTATTTCATAATTATTAAATCACATACATAGCTTTTAATGTACTTTTCTATATGTGTGTTATATTTTGCAACCAAAACATTTTTTAAAACTGCTATAAAATTCTTGTTGCCACAAAATTAACTACATCAATAACATCCCATAGTGTGGTGTGTTCTGGCTCCAGCTTCTGTGCTAGAGTAACTGCCTGGGAGACAGGCTGTGAATGAACTTGACCTGGTTGCTTTCACCGTGACCTTTGTTTGGAATCCTTCCTCTCTTTTCTCTTTAAAAAAGTTTTTAGTCGGCTGGGCGTGGTGGCTCACACCTGTTGTCCCAGCGCTGTGGGAGGTCAAGGCGGGTGGATCACTTGTGCTCAGAGGTTCGAGAGACCAGCATGAGCCAGAAGGAGAGCCAGAGTGAGACCCCCTCTCAACCAAAAATTGCCGGGCGTTCTGGCAGGCGCCTGTAATCCCAGCTACTTGGGAGGCTGAGGCCAGAGAATCACTTAAACCCAGGGACCCAGGGGTTGGCAGAGGTTGTTGTGAGCTATGTACTCTACTGAAGGACACAAAGTGAGACTCTGCCTCCTCCATTAAAAAAAAAAAGTTTTTAGTCAAAACAAGTAATTAATCAGTGGTGACACTTACATAAGTTTTGCATAAAACATAGTTTTATTTTTAAAAAGGCAATTGTTATTTGCAGTATTGTCAAAAGGTGTATAAAAGAAAATGTATCTTCTCTACTATAGCTTTAGGGCGGTCACAGAAAAGTCATTTCAAAATGTATTTCATTATTGAAACAATGTAGTAAATACTAGACAGAAACAGAATCCACCAAACACCATCATAGTGGAAGGTAAATTAGAAACGTCTGTGCCTGCAGTTTAACCTCTTTGGAAACTTCCTGCATTGTGTAACTTACTTGAAGACTTGCACCTTGGGTGTTTAGGAAAGCTTTATGTACACATTCTCAAGGTATTTGCTGACAGAGGAAGGTTGTTCTTTTCTGTTTGTGTTCCATGTATTATTTCAGAAGTTTTTATATTGGCAAGAAGAAAACTATTTCCCCCACAGTGTGTTTCTTTTGGACTTTCATTTTTAAGAAAGCTCAGAAGAGGCCTTTTAGCATTTATTTTTGGTGACTTTCCTTTAAAGTATTGACTTGACTAGTACATTACTGAAACATGCTGGAAATATCGTTGAGTTTTGCCTTACTATTTGGATGTTTACTTTTTAAGTGGCTAACTGAGATAGGTTCAGAATGTCACTAGACCTTACTAGTTATCACTAGATATAACTAGTTATCACTGGATACCTAAGATATATACTTAGGGTGAAGTCAGTGTTAACCCAAGTGAATGGAAATTCACGCTTAAAACAGTGTGCTTCTTTTTTGTTTGTTTTTTATTTATTTTTTAACCTCATACTCTGGGGCTTAAGCAATTCTCCTGCCTCAGCCTCCCAAGTAGCTGGGATTAGAGTGCCTGCCACAATGCCAGGCTATTTTTTTTGTTGTTGCAGTTGTTATTGTTGTTTTAGCTGCCCCAGGCTGGATTTGAACCTGCCAGCCTCGGTGTATGTGGCCAGTGCCCTAACCCACTGAGTTATGGGCACCACCCAACAGTGTGCTTTCTAATCAATTATTATGGGCAACTGCTTGTCAAATCTGATTAGTCATTAGTTTTGAACCTTGCAATGTGGCTCCTAAAGAGGGTCAGGAATGTCTGCTCTGCCCATGGTGTTTGCATGTTCCCGCCGTGTTAACACTTAGTGTATGTAAATGTCACCCGTAAGGTCCCTTAGATACAGAAGCTCCAACATGTGGCAATAGATTGAATAAAGGGGAGAGCCTGTGGGTCCCTACCCACCATGGTGCCTGCTCCCCCAGATCAAGTGGACATGCCAACCCCAGTACCTAAATTAAATACTAGTAAAGGGATCAGGGCCTGTAGCTCAGCAGCTAGGGTGCCAGCCACATACCCCAAAGCTGGCGGCTTCAAACCCAGTCTGGGCCTGCCAAACAACAACAAAAATAGCTGACATTGTGGAGGGTGCCTGTAGTCCCAGTTACTTGGGAGGCTGAGGAAAGAGACTCTCTTAAGCCCAAGAGTTGGAGGTTGTTGTGAGCTGTGACACCACAGCACTCTACTGAGAGTGACATAGTGAGACTCTGTCTCAAAAAATAAATAAATGAATGAATACTAGTAAGGCTTAATTTCTGTCCCCCTTTTTTTCTGGTTAAAAAAAAAAGTTATGTGTCTGCAAATAGTAAATACTATATTCTGAAATTTTAGGAGTTTTCTTTTGCACCCTGTTTGGAGACTCAGGCAAAACAAGTAGTCTTAAAATTTTATTTGTTTTAACTTAGAAACTCTCCTCTTTTTAATGAAAATGAACAGGAAATGCACTTTTTTTTTTTTTAAGATTGCAAGGAGACTGCTCTGATTGACTTTAAGATGGAACACTGGGCCCAAGACTCTCTGCCTGCTCTTTGCCCACCACCTCTTCAGGCAGACTTGAACATTCCTTTGTAGAAATCCAGCTTCCTTGAAACATAGTTGGAAAAAATCTTGTGGCAAGCCAACCTCTCCAGACCTGCCCTGACCAACACTTGCTTTCTCTCCAGTCATTAAGGAATAAGCAAAGTTTCCAAAAGTTGGCCTGTGAATATTCACGACTGAGAACCAGTAACTGGACACTGAGTTACCTCATGTGTACTCACACGTGCCCTACAATACAACTCATTCAGGGTAAGAGCATCTGACACTGTGAATGTAAAATGGTGGCATTTCAGCCTCTAAAGTAGATGAAATGCTGTGTGGGCAGAGAGCCCCTCCTGTGTGTTCCCCAGTGACCTTGAGGCTAAAGGATAGATAGGAATCTGCTTTGTTAACACTCTGCCAAAAGCAATACCTTTAAAATACGCTGATGACAGAAACAACAATATATAAATTAAATAAAAACTTTAAATGAAAGGCAAATAACTTTTTAAAAAAATGGTCTCAAGCAAGAAAATGATGAGCTAGGAAATGGACCATCTGTGATATTCCATTAGCCAAGGTAAGTACACTAACTGCTAAAATAATTGACCTAAAAATGTCGATCTTCACTCAACGTCACCTGTGTGACAGCATGACACCTGCTGGGAAAGGCTCTGATGCAGCTGGTCACGCAGGGCCCACTCCACACTGCAGGACCAGTGGTTCAGACTCTGGGCTGTAAGGTTGACCTGGCTTCGTCTGGTTGGTATAGATGGATGAAGAGCACAGGGAAGGCACTCACTCCTCTCAGCTGCTCAGCAGTGATCGTGTTCTACCTGGGAAAACTCATCACGAAGCCCTACCCAGATGTGCAAGGATTAGAAAGTTTAGCTTTGATGAAAGAGAAAGTGGGTTTGGTGAGCACCAGGCTAGGCTCTGTCATACACAGAGCACCAACTAGACCAGGCAGCCCCAGCATGCAATGAGCATCACCAGGTCTGACTTTGGAAAAGTCTTGGGAAGCCCCCCCCCCACTCTTTTTTCTGTCTGTATTAATATAGTATAGGAATCTGTCTGACAGGACCAAATTCACTTCTTGCTGTTCCTTGAACCATGCTCTTCCATGCTCCGTCCCTTTGCATGTGATGTCTGCCTCGTTCTTTACAGTACTCCTTCCCTTCCAACCTCCCTTTTTCATCTTCTGAGATATAAGTCAGCATTTATTTCCTCTGTGAACTCCTGATGACACAGAAGATGCGATATCACCCCAATGTTCTCTGAACTTCAGCCTTTGCTCTGTTCCTATCTCTACCACTGAATGCATCAGCCAGTGTCATAATTACTTAAGAAATCAGCATGTTTCCAAAAGGATGGAGTGTGCTAACACAATCTAGTGATCTTCATTTTTCAAGGATAAGTATTGTAAGGCTTTTGGACCTTAGTATCCCCCATGCCTAGCCAGTGCAGGCCTGGTTAACACACCGAAGTGAGAAAAAAAATTATTACTTTCTCCCTTCCTGCCACGTTTTAGCAATCACACCTCTTGGGGGGTTGGGGGCAGAATCTCACTCTGTCACTCCTGGTAGAGTGCTGTGGTATCATAACTCACAGCAACCTCAAACTCTTGGGCTTAAGTGATCCTCTTGACTCAGCCTCCCAAGTAGCTGGGACTACAGATGCTCACCACCACAACCGGCTAGTTTTTCTCTCTTTCTCCCCCCTAGTTTTTCTATTTTTCTAGAAATGGTCCCCCTCTTGCTCAGGCTGGTCTTAAACTCCTGAGCTCAAGTGATCCACCTGCTTCATGATCCACTCATGGTGGCCTCCTAGAGAGCTAGGACTATAGGCGTGAGCCAGGGTGCCCAGCCAGTGATCACACTTCTAATGTCCTTTTTGTTTTTGAACATTTTTATATCGTAAAAACAAATAACATAAGTTTTATCACCTTAACCACATTTTATGTTCAGCACAGCAGCATGTTGTGTGAAATCTCAGAGGCATTTTCATCTTGCAACACTCCCTGCTCACCCTGGTGACTAGTAGCCCACTTTGCATTCCTGAGAGTTTGGCGACTTTGATGCCTGATGTAGGTGGAATCATTCTCTGTGATTTATGCCTGGCTCATTTCACTTCGCACAACTGCCTCAAAGTTCACATGGAGCTCACGCAGGATTTTCTTCCATTTTAAAAGGCTGATTAATATTCCACTGAGAGTGTACTCACATTTTCTTTATCCATTTACTCATTCTAATGTCCTTGCTTTTGACTGTGGGTTACTGGAGGGGGCTGATGAGAAAGCATATTTTCTATGGATCCAAGAGTAAAGGTTGATTCTGTATGTTTGAATTTTTCAGGACGTTGAGGTTCTGGTAACTAAAAGAGAAATTACACTGAATGCAAAGGGAGGTGAGATGGTTTTAATAGCAGTGAGCACATGAAGAACGTCCCTGTTGTATCCAACCCAGCAAGAGGACCCGCTGCAGAAAGCTCTTGACGTTCCAGGGCCTCTAACCCAGCCTTTCTGCTGCCTTCCTCAAGCCCTCCTGTTTCATAGCCTCAAAATAGTTCAGGGAGAAAAGAAACCGCCCAATTTTAAAGTAGGGCAAAATTAATATAATAAAAAGACAAGCAAGAGCTGTTTCAACATAGAGTCAGTACTATGCTTGTCAGAATGTTAACGCTGCGCGGAGGAGTCCAGCCTCAGAGGAGCCCGGCCCTTGCGGTCGAGCAGGGGACTCCAGTGCTCACTTGAATAGAGGCAGCTGAGGCCCTTCAGAAAACATTCCTAACCTTTACTGGAGGGCGTTATCATGGAGCAATCCTCAGTAGCCTCACATTAATTAACATGATCTTTATTTTTCTGTTGGTCTGGGGCTGTTGATGTAGTCACAACGTGCTTGCAGAAATTTCCAAGTAAACTGGCATTTCGTTAACACGTTAAATCTCTATACGCAACTTCCTTCACAAACTGTCACGCTGAATTTTCCAGCACTTAAAATCCCGAATTTTCTGTGAAATACGCCAAATGTAGCTTGAAGTAGTAAATAATCCCCCCAAAGCGACATTAGCAAATTAATTAGAGTGGGAACAAAGAGCCCTTTCTGCTGCGGCATGAATGTTGCCTTTATTTTTTCTCACAAGTATGATTTTGTAAAACAGCTGTAGCGCGCGTGGGGAATGGACAAATGACCAAGTGGCAGACGCGGGGCAACGCGCTCGGTCGAGGCCGAGGGGGGCGGTTGCCGGGGCCCGACCCGGGTCTGGCTCCGCGGCCTCCCGGCCTCGCCTTTCCAGCCGCGGCGAGCGGGCCCCGCCCCACCCCGCCGGCTCCGGTTACAGCCTTCCGAGTTGGACAAACTCGCTGCGGGCGGCTCTGCGGCCGGCGCTCTCCAGCTGGGCGCCCTATTTATTAATTTACCTTCGGCGGCGCCCCGCGCGGCCCCGCTCCTTTGTGTCCGGCCGTAGCCGCCCGGGCTCCGGGCCGCGGCGGGGAGCGCGTCCCCCGCGTCGCCGACCCCCGGCCGGCACGTGCTGGCCGGGCCGCCCAGGGGCGGGGGCCGCGTCCGCCTGCCCCTCTCCGGGGGAGGAGCGCCAGCGAAAGGCGACAGCCGCGACCGAAAGAACGGGGACTGCGACCAGCGGCGTCCACTAGCGCCGGCCGCCGGGATGTCCCCGGGCGCTCCCTGACCGGCCGGCCGCGCGCACGGCGACTCGCACGCCCGGGCCCGGCTCTGCGGCGGTGGAGGCGCGCGAGGGGGACGCGGCCCGGCATGAGCGACTGCGGGTAAACACGCCGCCGCCGAGGGGCCCAGAGGCTGCGAGCAGCTGCTTTTCTCCCAGTCGCCGCCCTGCCCTTGGATTTGCGACCATGTACGTAGGCGTCGCGATCCTGCCATTGTCTCTGCCCGGACGCGCGCCGTGCGCCCACCCTGGCCGCGCCGCCCCAGCGCTTCCTGTTCCCGGGAAAGTGACGGCGCTGACCCCGCTCCTCCGCCCTCGTCCCCCCTGTCTGTCCCTGCAGGTCCATTCACATCGTGGCGCTGGGGAACGAGGGCGACGCATTCCACCAGGACAACCGGCCGTCGGGGCTCATCCGCACTTACCTGGGGAGAAGCCCTCTGGTCTCAGGGGACGAGAGCAGTTTGTTGCTGAACGCGTCCAGCACCGTCGCGCGTCCGGTGTTCACCGAGTACCAGGCCAGCGCCTTTGGGAACGTCAAGCTGGTGGTGCACGACTGTCCCGTCTGGGTAAGGGGCGGCAGCGGCTGCGCGCACAGGCTGCGGGAGCTTCTCCTCCATTTCTTCCCTCCTACCCCCTTTGCCCACTTCTGTGACTGTAGAGTGTCTGCTTCACCTGGGCGGAGTTTCTCAGCACTTCTGAGAGTATCTCGGATTCTTTGTTTTATTGGGCAGGGGGTAACCCAGGCAGACATCACTCTCAGAAGGTAAAAAGCCCTGCTAGGAACGTGCGGGCGCTCGCTCCTACACTTCACCACTGCGGGTTTCCTTTGGTAGACAGCTGACACTTTCATGTGCCAGCCTCGAGAGATGGGGACACAAAGTTTCACCAGCAAAGAGCAGTGTTTTTCATGCCTACCCCTACGGGTAACAGTGTAATATTAGTGTTCTAAAAATACAGCCCTCTGAAAGCTCAACACGGGCAAAAATACTTTTCACTGGGACAGTGGGACTCCTGGAAAAGGGGGGAGGAGGGACTAAGTTAATTTTAAATGACTCATTTATAGCACTATTAGTTAACCTGTGAAAAATTTTAATTAGTTTTTAATTTTAATGATGCAAAATACTCTTGGTATATTATCCATTTGTTTTTAGTGACTGGTAGAGCAGAAATGTTTTACTAATGTTGCTTGGAAAAATTTTAAAATTGTGATCATTGGCTTGGCGTCTGTGGCTCAAGTGGCTAAGGCGCCAGCCATGTACTAAGGTGGCGGGTTCGAAGCCAGCCGGTGCTTGCCAAACAACAATGACAGCTGCAACCATAAAATAGCTGGGAGTTGTGGTGGGCGCCTGTGGTCTCAGCTACTCGGGAGGCTGAGGCAGAAGACTCGCTTGAGCCCAGGAGTTGGAAGTTGCTGTGAGCTGTGATGCTACAGCACTCTACCCAGGGGGACAACTGGAGGCTCCTGTCTCAAAAAAAAAAAAAATTGTGATCATTGAACAGAACTGGAGTGAAGTGGATAAATTCTAGTCTGATTCTTGAGTGTTTGAATCTACTTCCTGACACGCAGATATTTAAAGTACACAATAACATATTTTGAATGTTTTTCTTTAATCTTATTTGAAAACTTCTGGTTCTTTACTGATACTGAAATTACATATATTTCAGCTAAAGAGTGCATTTTGCAACAAGGACAGTTAGTATCTGAAAAAGACAATACAAATGTGAGATTATTTTTATGTGAGATTTTAACATTTAAACAGCAATTTTAAATAACTGAATCAGGGCCATAGGACACTAGCATCTTTCTAAAAATAGATAGAATATACTCAGAAAAAAATTATGAAAATTCCCATGTTATGGAAAAAAAATCCTTTGCTCATATAAATTTTCAGGTAAAGAAAAGTTTTGTTAATATCCTAAGGTAAACTAAAACATAGGCCTTTTCAATATAAGGGATGCTATTAAACTGCTAGTTATGAAGTTCATAAGAAATATTGATGTAGAACTAATTGGCTGGAATCTATGCAAGGGAGTGAAGCACGTCCTTTACCTTGGCCCCTCCCCTGTGAACCACCTTGCAGTCTAAAAATTTAGTTTCACATGAAGTGAATAGACTGACAATGTGTGGGGAAAGCAGCTAAATTAGGATGTTAGAATTACTTTTCCTGTTTTGAATTTCAACTGTTAACCTTTTCCTGTTTATGTTGTTGATTTTACAAAAAGAAATGCTGTGATCCCATGTATTTTATCTAGTAAAATGAAATCTTCCAAATGGATGAAGTAAGCCTCTGTATAGTCTGGATTTCTGCCATATACTGATTGCTGTGGTTTATTATGCTGATCGTTTCTTGTTTGGTTAGACTCTGGTCCCACTTACAGTGCTGAGTTTGTAACCAGATACAATTTTCTAGGTTATAATGCTCTTCAGATATAGTAGATGATGTTTGTAGAGTTACTCTTTTCTTTACAGGGTGCTTTTCTTCTCTTGGTGATAGGTGAAGCCTATCAGAAATGGTAAGGTTGATTGTATTAGTCAGCTGGTATTTGACAGGTACCCAATCAGAATATTAAATATAGCAGAACAGCTAGAGCCCAAATTGTGAATCAGAAGGATCTGATTTCAGGTCCCACATTGTCACTTAATGCCTGTTTGTTCTTGGTAAATCACTTACCATCTCACAGCCTTATTTTCCCTATCTGTAAAATATAGTCCTGCCTCCTAGAGCTTCACTGAGGAGTAATAAGATGTTAGCACATGTAAAGTTCAATCTGGAGGTCAGCAGGTAGCAGGTGTGCCATGAGTGCTAGCTCTTCTTTTTTTTTTTTTTTTTTGGAGACGGAGCCTCAGGGTAGAGTGCAATGGCATCACAGCTCACAGCAACCTCCAACTCCTGGGCTCAAGCGAGTCTCCTGCCTCGGCCTCCCAAGTAGCTGGGACCACAGGTGCCCGCCACAACGCCTGGCCATTTTTTGGTTGCAGCCATCATTGTTGTCTGGCGGGCCCAGGCTGGGGATTTGAACCCGCCACCCTAGGTGCACGTGGCTGGCGCCCCAGCCGATTGAGCCACAGGCACCGAGCCAGTGCTAGCTCTTCTAATAGTGTTTATCATAACTCTAGTGCAGTGTATCATACTGAGCAAGTGAAGTTTCCCTGTGTGTCATTTGAGATTTATGCAGCCTTAGTACCAGGTCAGCACGAGGTCAGCACTTGATAGGTGCTGTATTGGCAGCCTCACAGTCAAGTGGAATGAAATTGTTTCAAGGTAGAAATTCAGATTTCTACATTTTTAAAGATAAATCCAATTCTCCAATGTGGCTTCAAGCCTTATGTTGCATAACCTCCTAGAGGAAATCCTAGAACTGATTTATAGGGGTGGGAGACTTTGATTTCCTTCATAGTTTTAGAAACCAGTGGAGCATTTTCTCTTTGACGTAGTTTGGACAAGAGATGTGATGTTGCTGCCTTAGAGTTGGGAGGTGGTAGTTGTTTCTCTTCCCTGATTCTCGGGTGGACCCTTGACCTTGCCCTGGATCCTTGCCTTGTAGACTTGGCACTTTTGAAATAAATGTGCTTCACATTTATGAGTTGCAGCTTGTTATTTAGCAAGTTTTTTCTCTTACCCACCCATTTTGTGTGTGTGCAGTTATGTTGTTATTTCGTTTTGCATTTTGAGATCTTTTGCTGTTTATTAAAAACATTCCATAAAAAGCAGTGGTAGTAGAGCCACAGTTTTGTTGTGTGGGGCTTGCAGCTGTGATTCATATGACAAATGAAAGCATTTACCGCCTCAGAGTAAATTCCCAGTCCCACAGAGTTAATGATGCCAAAGCCCATTTTTTCCTTAACATTCTCCCGTAAATGTCCCCTTCTTCCCTTTATACCTCTCCAGCAACTCCAGAATTTTGAACTATTTAGAATGCAAACAGCAGCTACTTTAAGAGTTAAAAAGCTGCTTCATACTGGTCCCCCTTACACATAGATTTCTATCCATCTGTCTGACTGCCTTCTTTCTTTGTTACACTCTTTTACATACTTCGAACTTGAAGACTACAACAGATCTAGTTGGAAATGTGTTAAGTTTTGTGGTTTGGAAATCAGAGGGGAGCTCTGCTGGGAAGCTTTCTCACCTTCTTGCACTGTGTTTTGCTTTATTTCTTCTCTGCTTACACCCTGTACCAAGTTCAAGCCTTTGCCTTTGGTGTTTATAGTCCATGCTTTGCTTTATTTATTTATTCATTATTTAAGTTTTTTTTTTTTTTTTTTTTTTT
>CAUYQV010114791.1:0-75161 GCA_963574575.1 Galagoides demidoff
TTTTAATTTGCGTTTCTCTGATGATTAAGGATGGTGAGCATTTTTTCATATATCTGTAGACCATGCGCCAATCTTCTTTACAGAAATTTCTCTTCAAGTCCCTTGCCCACCCTGAGATGGGATCACTTGTTCTCTTCTTGCCAGACTCCACTTTTTTATAGGTTGTATTAACAATTGTATTACAATTACCTTTTCAAGGTCATAATGTAGTATAGCATGTGCCATTTTGGAGAATACAATTTGTCATAGGTATCAGAATGTTTAGGAAGCTCTATAATCTCAAAATTTGGTATGACTGGTATGATAGTTTGAATGGTAAAAGATACATTGGTTCTTCAGTGAAATAATTTTTTTTTAACTTTTAAAATAAGTTATATTGTGGTGTAATCTACAGTCAATGAAATGAACATATATAGTTCAATATATTTTGATAAATGTGTATGCACCTGTGTGACAACCAATCCATCAAGACAGAAGAGTTCTGTCACCTAAAAAATCTTTTGTGCTCTCCTGTAGTAAATCCTAGACATTCTTGGTTCCAGGCAACCACTGGGTTGCTTTCTGCTACTATTGATTAGCTTTGTGTGTTCTAGATATTCATAGAATCTTATAGTTATACACTGTTGTTGGCATAATATTTTTGAGATTCATCCCTTTTGTTGTACATATCCACATTATTGTGGGTAGTATCCAATACATGAATATACTATAATTTGCTTATCCGTTTTTTGCTTGTCAGACATTTGGGTTGTTTACAGTTTTTGGTTATTATGTATAAAGCTGGCGTGAACATTCACACACAAATGTTTGTGTGTGTACACTGTTTAATTTCTCTTGTATGAATGCTAGAGAGTGGGACTTCTGGGTTATATGATTATATGTTGAATTGTATAAGAAATGATCTGTTTTCCCAAGCACTTGTTCCATTTTATATTCTTACCAAGAACGTATGAAAGTTCCAGTAGCTTTATGTCCTTGCCATACTTGGTGGTGTCAGTCTTCTCTTTTAGATACTTTGGGGTGTGTGTGGTGGTTTGAGTATACATTTTCCTGAAGATTAGGATGTTGAGCCCATTTCCATGCATTTGTTGAACATTTGTATACTTTCTTTTGTTAAATGTCTGTTCAAATCTCTGCCCATTAAAAATGAAAAAAAAAATAATTTTTCCTGCTGAATTGTGATTCCTTGAATATTCTTAATAAGAGCTTCATTAAAGGTATGTTTTGTGAATATTTTCTCCCAGTCTATGGGTTGCCTTTTTATTCTTTCATGGTGTCATTGGACTAGAAGTTTTTAATTTTGATATTTAATTTATGTACACACACATATATTTTTCTTTTGTGCTTTGTGTCTTTTCTACATAAAAAATCTTCTATACCCCATGGTCACAAATGTTTTTTTCCATTTTTATTCTAGAAGGCTTATAGATTTAGCTTCTATTTCTGTAATCAAATTTTAACTAATTCTTGCGTATGGTGTGAGTTAAGAGTCAAAGTTTATTTTTTAAAATAAGGTACTTGGTTTTTCTAGAACTAGGTTGAAAAAACTGCTCTTTGCTTATTGAATTTATTTAGGGTTTTAAAAATTTCTCTCAGAAATAGCTAAGTCTTTTTTAGTGTATCACTTCACTAGTAGTTTTTACTGAAACAGTTTTTGTTAGATTTATGCTTGAATATTTTATGTTTTGGTCTTGAAAATGACATTGTCTTTAAATTTCATTTTGCAATTATTCATGGTGGTAATATATAAAATTTCAGATTTAAAAATGTTGACCTTGTATTCTACAACCTTGTTATGTTCACCTACTAGTTATATAGATTTTATTGTGAATTCTTTAGGATTTTCAATTTATACAACCACATCAAGGATGTGGAAGGAAGGAGCTTTACTCCTCCTTCCTTTCTAGTCTTTGTGTCCTTTATTATCTTTTTCTTGCCTTATTGCACTGGCTAGAGCCTCAATGCAATGATGAATGGAAGTGACAAGAACACATATCCTTGCCTTGTTCTTAATAGTAGGGGAAAAACATTCGATTTGGCATTAAATATATTTTCTCTTTTTTTTTTTTTTTTTGTAGATGCCTTTCATTGGATTGAGGAAATTCCCTTTTGCTCCCAGTTTGCTGAGGGATTTAAACAAATTACATATGATTTTTTCTTCTAAAAAAATTTGTGCCCATTAGTTTGGTCATGGAGTTTTTTTCTCCTTGATTCCACTGATATGGTATATTGCATTAATAACTCTTTAATGGTAAACAAACTTGCATTCCTGAGATAATTATCATTTGCTTATGATTTTTTTTAAAATCTTGTCTGACAGTGTAGTCTCTATCATGAGGTTGCAGCCAGCACAATGGCTGGGGCTGAAGTTATTGGAGGGCCTCTCTGATATTAAAGGATCTGCTTCCAAACTCAGTCACATGACTATTGACAGGAGACTTCAGTTCCTTACCAAGTGGGCCTATTTTCTCAATGTGACAGCAGGAGTCCCTCAGAGTGAGTGACTGAGAAGGTGGTTAAAGGAGGGAGAGAGATAGAGATAGAGATGGAGAGAGAGAGAGTGCTCTGTTTTTTTCTGTGTTTAATTTCATTGACTTTTGCTCTTATTATTGCCTTCCTTCTATTTATTTAGGGTTCGCTTCAGGTCTTCTTTTTTGGACTTAAGTAGGACTCTTACATCATTGATTTGAAAATTTATTCCTTTTCATGTAAGCTATAAATTTAAAGCTATAAATTTTCCTTTAAATGCTGCTTTAGCTGCATTCTGTACATTTTGATATGCTGTGTATATCATATATACATTCAAATTTCTCTTGCGATTTCTTTGATTCATGGCTTGTTTTTATTTAATTTCAAAAAAATGGGAATCCTACAGTTATACTTTTGTTATTCATTTCTAATTCATCTCCCTTGTGATCAGAGAATATGCTTTGTATGATTTTAATTTTTAAAAATGTATTGGGACTTCTTTTATGATCTGGCATAAGGCTACCATGATAAGTATTTTATTTGTACTTGAAAAGAATGTGTATTTGTCTATATTACATGTAGTATTTATAAAAATGTCAATTAAGTACCATTGGTTGTTTGAGTTTCTATGCCTTCTATGTCTTTATTGATTTTTTAAGAACATACTTACTCTTTCTATCAGTTACTGAGAGACTTGTGTTGACATTTTCATCTCTATGTTGGCTTGTTTATTTTCTCTTATGTTTTTCTTCATGTATTTTGAAGCTCTGTAATTAAATGTGTACACATTTAGGATTGTTATGTCTTCATAAAGATGAACCCTTTTATCAATAAGGAAATGTACTTCTTTCTTTCTGTTAATCTTTGCCGTCCCTAATCTCTACCTATATCTGAAATAAATACTTTCCAACTTTTTTATGATTAGTGTTTGCATGGTATATATTTTTCTATCCTTGTATCATTAACAACTCTTTTTCAACATGTTTGATGTGTTATTTTTCACAGACAGTATATAATTGGGTTTTGCTTTAAAAATTTTATGTAATAATCTTTGTGGATTTTTTTCTTTTTTATGATTTCTGTTTTTTGAATTATAGTGCTTAGACCATTTACATTTAATGAAACATCAGTATTCTTGGATTTAAGTTTACTATCTTGCTACTTGTTTTCTATTTTATCTATACCTTCTCTCCTCTATTTTCTTTTTCTTACATGTTTTATATTGTAAAATTTATCATTTTATTTTATGTATAATATTGGCTTATTTTTATACTTTTTGGAGGTGTTTACAATATGCATCTTTAAGTCAGTCATTGTTTACCTTCAAGTAATATGCTAGCATTTCATATATAATGTAAGCACATTAAAATTATATACTTTCATTTCTCCCCTCTCATACAGTGGGGATGGTGTTGTCATACATTTTACTTATGCATATAAGTCTTATAATACATTGAAATTTAAATTTTAAACCATAATTATGCAAAAAATGCAAAAATAATTCTTTTATTTCATTTAGTTCTCTGTCTTTAATTTCTCTATTTCTTTTGTTTGTATATTTTAAATCTTTGAACATATGTATCAAACCATTTTTTAAGTCTCTGAAAATTGTCTTCTCTGTTATTTCTGTGTATGTTTCCATTGACTGATTTTTTTTTCCTTGACTATATGTCCCATTTTACTGCATTTTATCAGAGTTACTATTTTTTGATAAGGTATTGGACATTGGGAATATCACTTTGTTGAGTGGATTTTGGAATCTTATTAAAAATACTTGGATTTTATTTTGGTAGACAGTTAAATTACTTGCACATCAACTTGATTATTTTAAGGTTTGTTTTTAGTGTAGGTCTGCAACAGCCTTATTATAGCCCTAATACTTCTGGGGTCTTTACTGAATGCTCTGCTTGTTCAATGGGATTTCTGCACAATTGGTTAGAACTTGGATAACTCCCAGGCCTCTATGAGTTATGGGAATTTTTCACTATGCAGCTCCTTGTTAGTTCTTTCACTCATAGTTATTCTTTTCCTGGTTTCACAGTGTCTTACCACACATATGTAGAAGTGGATACACTGCCAAAGACTCAAGGGGCCACCTAAGAAGATTTTTGAGTTTTTTTTCTCTGTGTAACTCTCTCCTCTCTGGTAATTTGCCTTACAGTTTCAAACTCCTTTAGCTTCTCAAAACTCCAATATTACCCCTTCAACTTCATGAAATCTATAATCTACTTAGTTTTCACTTTCATATGTGAGTGTCCAGGTAGAAAACTTACCTTGATTATTTCCTGTCCTTCAGGGATCAAGTCCTTTGTAGTCTGTAGTGTATGGTTGAAAAGAGTTGTCTTAATATTTCATCCTTTTGGAAAAGTAGTTTGTAGTGTGAAGATAATTCTAGTACCAGTGACTATATTGTACACCTGGCATAGAAGTTATGAAATTATATTTTAAGTCAAAGTTGAATACTTTTTATAGACAGTTAAAGCTGATAACTGAAAAAAATATTTTTAGCTCAATACTGACAAATTAAGAATTTCTATAAAAGAACCAGCCCCTTAGAGCTGAGTTATTTTGACGTGTATTTTGTCCATTAGACAGGGCTTCAAAATGATTTGGGAGAAAACATGACTATTTTCTCTCTTAGATATCAAAGTATTTTTTATTTTCTTACTCTGTTTTTGTCCACAGAAAGTGAATTCAAAACAGCTGGAGGACAGACACATCACATCAGAAGGGCTTATGCTTGTCTAAGTGCCAGTTACAGTACACAAAAATATGTCACATATCTTTTTGTAGAGCCCCTAGTGTGGCATACACAGAAAGGGTCTCTTAGTGCTATCTTGACTAGTGTTGTGGTTTTGTGTTCTCATGGTTTGGAAGCCATGACTTAGAAAAAGCCATGGTACCTGGCTGACAAACCAGCTTACATAAATGTGCTAACCATATTCTGGCAGGTGGCCTGGTCTGCTAGCTGGCTTCTGAGAAATGATACACATAGAGGCCCCACAGACAGATCACCATTATCTCCAGTCTCTGAAAGCTCTGGAATCTGAATCTGGAGTGAGTTCATTGCTCTTTATTTTCACTGGAAATGGACCAAAGAAACTGCTAAAGGCTCTTTCTATGTCTAACACCAATCATATGATGTGACACTGTTTGTCAAGGTGTTGGGTTCCTTAGCTGGGTGGGCCTAGGAAGTTCAATCAATCAATCAATGAATCTAATATATATTGTATATATAGTTTATATAATGTTTCAATATATAGGTGAAAGTAGTGCAGGCTGGTTTCTCAATCCCTCATTTATAATATAGGATAATATTAAATTCTATTGCATAGGATCAGAGGGTATAAAAATTAATACATGTAAATAACTCAGTGCCTAGAACATAGTGCCTTAGCTCAATACATTTATGCTACTCTTATAATAATAATTCTTATTTTGTTACAGATATAAGCTTGATTACTCCAAGATTTATTGTATAGAGTAAGCTATGAGCTTGGCCCCTCTGTGGCCCTGTTTTAGCTCTTTAGTGGTGTTTATCTGCATACTCTAGTTAGCAAGTACTTTAGGAAACACATTTTGATGGTTGAGGCAAAGGATCTACCTAAATGTTCAGGTCTACCTGCCAAAACCAAGAAGGGAATTGAAATAAGAAAATGAAAGTTTAATTGTGGTCAGTCACAGATATCACATGGAGAAGCAGACGTCTCACTCTGTAGGTGTGGTTCTCCTGTCTGAGAGTTGGATCCGGGTGTGCCAAGTAAGAATGTAATTGCAAAATGTTGAGAGTGTAATTATAAAATGTTAAAAGGCATCATAGAAGCCACTCAGCCCATTATAAACAGAAAGATGCTGAGGAACATGCCACTATCTGTGCTGGTCATTTACCTACTCAACTCCACACCCCAATGCTGTGCCCTACCCTGTGCCGCTGAGTTTAGAGCTTTGCCAACTACAGGGCCCAGATTCTTCAGTCAGCTGACTTCCTTTTGGATTCTGCTAATTTCCAACACTAGAGGGAGATTGGAAAGTAGAAACTTCCTTCCTATTTCTTAATTCTTAATTTCTTGATTCTGTCAGTGTTGTTCTGAGTTGGGCGCTTACATTGTCTTTATCTTCTTTTAATTTCATCAAAGAGAAATTAAAGAAGATGTCCTTAGCTAGATGTTGTTTCTTTCTCAGGGCTCCTTCTCTTAGGTGTTGAGATTCCATCAGCAGCCAAGAAGTAAGTACTATCTCTTCAGAGGACCAAACCCCTAGCCTAGGGGAGATCCCTCTTCTAGTGTCTAGATTTTTATAATCCCACTCTTTCTTTCATCTATTCCCAGGGGTTGGAGATTCTTCCTGAAGTTACCATCTCTGGGTTGTCTTATTGCTCTCATTTGTTCTTTCATTTCTTCAACATCTGTGAAACAAGTTGGCTATGTAGTAATCTCCCTGGACAACAGTTTTCTTTTCCATGGTTTCAGTTACCCATGGTCCACTGTGGTCCAAAAATATTAAATGGAAAATTCCAGAAATAAACAATTCTTAAATTTTAAGTTGTGCACTGTTCTGAGTAGTGTGATGAAATCTTGTGCCATACCTTTCTGTCCCACTCAAGATGTAAACTATCCCTTTGTCCAGTGAATTTGTGCTATAGATGCCACCCACTTATTAGCTACTTAGTAGGCTTCTTGGTTATGAGATCTACAAACATAGTATACATAGAGTTCAATACTATTTGTAGTTTCAGATCTCTACTGGGGGTCCTGGAACATACACCCCATGGGCAAAAGGGGGTTACTGTGTTTTTTTTGTTTGTTTACAATTTAGAGTGTCAAAGAAGGAATGGGGAGGAGGAGAAGACTATGTGGCCTGCAACACCTAACATATATTCTGTCTGGACACTTGCAGAAAAAGTTTGGGGACCCCTGACATAGATAAAGGAATCCAATGGTTTATGGAGCATGAATAATGGAATGTATTAAGCATGTACAAACTCTCACTTTCTCTACACATATTTTCCAAGTGTGTTCATAGCCATGGTGATGTTTCATGTGGGTTCAGGTCGAGCATCACTGGGGAGAAGGCGTCCTTTCTCCTGCTTCACTTTTTGCACTAAAGGGACAATAAGCATGTTCACAGAGTTCTCCCTATGTGCCTCTGTTCCCCTCTAGTACCGCTTGAGGGAAGGTGGGGGTGGGGGGGGACACAGGATGTTGAAAAAAACAATGAGCTTTCAGGCAGGGACCTGTTGGATCTTTTCTTCCTTTAGTCAATGTGGTTTCCTAAAGGGCCATAGAAGTAATGTCTAAGACATTATTGGGACCCAGGTTTCCCAAATATGTATTCAGGCTGAGGCAAAGTTCCCTAAGATAAAGTAGTGGGGTTTGATACAGTGATTACCGATTGGGTTTTAGTTTTCGTAGTTACCATAAATTCTTTTGGGGGGAGAAATTCTGTCCTTTTTTCAGCTTACCTTTTCCAACTCACATAATTTTAAAAAGCAATGTTTGCAATTCCTGCCACTACAGTGTCAATGAGAGAATTTATTTTATAATGTGCATAACTGGCAACTTCGCAGAAGGAAAAGCATTGTTGTTGGAATGAAGTCATCTGTTTGAAGAGCAAAGCCTCAAGTATCATTCAAAGGGAGGGAACCCAGTGCCCTCTGCCTACTCAACCCTTTGGCACAGTGAGCCATTGTCAGAATCCGTTTCCAGAGCAACCAAATTCTTTCCTGAAATTACTTGGCAGTTGACAAGCTCCTCTCCCTAAGGGTCTGGTCTAATTCTTTTCAAGGGCCTTATTTTTTAAGGCAGCTTGTCTCTGATGGAAACCAAAATCATTGCCAACCAAAGAATTTAGCAGTACCCTAAAATGGGCTCACTAATTAATAAATACTTATCATGTAGAGAACAAGGTGTGTGTTTGGGAGTTGCGCTCTAATCAATGTTTCCATCATTTTAGAAATACAGACCTTTTTTGGGTTTTATTTGTTTGTTTGTTTTGAGACAAAGTCTTAGTATGTTGGCCTGGGTAGAGTGCTATGGTGTCACAGCTCACAGCAACCTCAAACTCCTTGACTCAAGCAATTCTCTTGCCTCAGCCTCCTGAGTAGCTGGAACTACAGGGGCCCACCACAATGCCCAGCTACTTTATGGTTGTAGTTGACATTGTTGTTTAGCAGGCCTGGGCTGGGCTTGAACCTGCCAGCCTTAGTGTACGTGGCTGGTGCCCTACTCACTGAGCTACAGGTGCCAAGCCAGAAACATGGACATTTTAATGTCAATACATGGTGAGCCTTTTGGATAATTTGCTGGACAATACCATATGTGGATGCACAATGCTGAGAAGACTGCTTTGGGGAATATTTCTCATATGTATTTGCCCAAATTGAGTCTGGAATACATAGTCATTCAGTATCAGAACCTCTATTTTTGACAGTGGCACAGTAGAGTCTGGGGAAAGAAGATGAGGTTCTCTTTTGACTTTTTAAATCTTTGCTTAAAAAAAAAGTCATGAAAAAAACACAATAAAAGCTTAATTTAAAAACGGATGTCCAAGATGAATTGCTGGGTCAAAACCAACAAAAGTGGAATTTAATATAAGTGTAAAAATCCTGTGATTAAGTTAAAAAATCAGTTTCCTAAATAACTACCAGGTGGGGAAACTCTCCATTTTATAGTCACAGTGAATCTTTTCCATTAAGAGAAACTGACTTGTACTATTCCTTCAACCAACCCCCTAGAAAGGCCTCTCTTGGGCCATGTGCAAACAAAGAATAATTTAAATCTCATTAGAAAAAAAAATGATTAAACTGAATTCTTCATTGTTGAATGGTATCCATTAATTAAGGGCAAAAGAGTGAAAGCATTTTTACTATACAGCTGAACTAACAAAATTTGATATTTAGGTTATTAAAATCCAGGTCAATCACTGAAAATAAAATCAGACACATACAGAAAGTAAAAACTTAAGTGAGGCAATACAAATGGATACACAGAGAAAAGGAGAAGGCATTGGGGTCCCATGGCCCATCTTCCTGAGCTAAGTATGTTGGGTAAACTTAGGTCTCCTGATTAAACCCAGGCTATTTTGGGCATTTGTGGGGGAATGAAGAGAGACTTGGGCTCCTTTAGGTCACATAAAAGTCATTGTGGCCATCAAAAGTAAGACCTATCTGAAAGATTGAGCATAGTTAGTGCAGAACAGGTCTTTCATGTAACATGGTGCATACTGTCATAGTGACTCCACCTCCATTCTCTCTCATTCCTCCAGTCTTACAGATATGGTCACAGAAGGACTGAGAAGCAGAAATTTCTTCAACTTTTCAGAGCTAATTAGCAGCAGAGTAGGGCTGGTCTCTTAGGAACATGCTTTTTTGTGTTAATTACCTGTATCTAACAGAAGACTGTTACCTTATCTGGGAAATGTTAACCCTAGTTCCTATGTTGAATTAAAATTGGGTGGGTGGGAAATAAAGATTAAGTGCCTTCCTGTCCATTCTGTCTTCTTCCTTGGGATAGTCTATGAACCTCTGGGCCCTTAGTTCTTGTTTCTTCTCAATGGGCTCCAGGTGGAGTGTGAGTTGGCAGCATCAGTTGGGCCTTTAGAGTTAATGATGCTTCGTTGGCCCTTCTTGAGCCAACAGAGCCAGGGATACTCTTTACATGAAGTGATGGGGTCCATAGAAGCCATCGTTCCTCTATTTGGGTGCAAATGGCCTTGTCTTTGCAGAGAGCAAAAATTCTGGTGGGTACTGGTTTGGAGAAATCTCTATCCTTTTCTTTCTCCATTCCTGTTCTTTCCTCTCACGTCACCCCTTTTTTCTCATCCCTGCTCACATTTCTGGCTTACACAGAATATTCTGTCTTTGTATATACAGCAGCACTGGTTCATTAATAAGCACCAATACTCTGGAGTTTTAGGAGGATTTGGGGGGGTTCTCAGCCACATAACCTCATCACTGGTTTTGATATGAATTCCCATGATGTCATCTCTGGGCCCCGTGGAGGCAAATCTCTACCTGCCAAACCAGTCCTGTTGGGTCCCAGGCTTGTTTACTTAATTATCCTCTTCAACACCCTCCCTTTGCTCCTACTTCTCCCCACCTTTACCATATGTCATTCTGTATCTCTATGTTTCAGAAACTTAATTGTAAGACTGAAAGTGCACAGATTCAGTTTACTCAATCATTACAATCCTACAAAGTATTTATTAAATGCCTAATTGGGTCTGGTGATATATAAAAGGGGCTGACTTAATGATGTGAAAATAATAATAATCCCTTACGTTTTATAACAGCTAATGTTATCACACCATTATCTCCTTTAGTGCATCAACTCCAGCTATTTGTGCCTTACAAGTTTGCCTCAGGAGATGTGGGATAGTTTTGGCACAGCCTGGACACTCCTTGCCAGTTAAACCCCCAGGTCAAAGGGGCAGTGTAAAGAACCTCAAGGGTCAGTTTTAGGCCTTTGACATTTCTCTGCCTCTAATTAGGAATCATTAATAAACACTCATCATAGGGAACCAGGGATTGGAGGAATCGGTCAATAGGCACCTCCCCTCATCCCCAGTTTAGGACCATGAGCAGGTGAATTGAAGGAAGGGGAAAAAGTGTGGCACTGTTCAAGGTGTTGTTTAATATTTCAGGGCTGGGTCCAATTAGACTTGCTAAAAACTAAACAAGAGTTTCACTCACTAAAATTCTTTAGTGAGATGTTAATAAGTACAACACAACTAAAGGCACCTAGCGTCAAAAGAATTTAGGAAATGAGCTGAGGGAAGCTCATTTCCTAAATTAGTATATTCAAGGCTCTGAGAAGTCCTTCTGCAAAGAGCTTCTCCAAATCATTGGCTCCCGGAACTATTTGGGGGAATATCTGTGAGCATCTGTACACCCCTCGGAGGAACAAATTTATTCTGTGAAGTACTGAATGTGACTAAGTTTTATAAAAGAGGGGCTATAATAGCAAAAGAATTGAACAGTCTTTGGGACAGTTAAAACAGAGTAGTTAGGAGAAGGCGGATGCAGCCCAGTGGTGATGGTGATGGTGGTGGTGGTGGGGGGGGGTGGGGAAGCCTGGCTGGGGTTATTTGCAGCAGGTATGTGCTGTCCTGACATCTCAAGCCCTCATCATCTTCCTGTGTATTGCCTTTGGGGGAAGGGTGAATAGCTTTTTTTTTTTTTTCAAAACTTATCTTTAGTTTAGGGAGAAAGCCAGAAGTTTCTAGGATTCTCATAGACTTTGAATCTGGGATAAATGTATTCAAACTTGAACTCTTGATTTCTTGGCTATGCCAGTGACCAGAAAGCAGATATTCATGAGAAACTACATTGTTGATCCTTCATCTACCTTTAGGAACCCTTTTCAGTGTTGCATGATTTTCCCTGGAGGTTTGCTATTAGGCTGCTGCAAACCTGTGAGATGAAAGGTACTCACAGCTGCTATTTCTGGAAGCACTTGACCATGTAAAAATACCAAAAATGTCTTTTTCCTTGTCAAAATATAAGAACTGATCTTAGTGAGATTTAAATCATAAATTGCTTTTACTTGGAAAACCCCCAATATTTGGTCTCTTTTTCAGGATGGACTTTGAGGTTCATTTCTAGGGCTTTACCATATGTTCTTCAACAAATAACTTGATGTATTTGAATGGTACTCCTAAATTTTTGAAACAGCATTAAAGGATGTTATTTTTTGGTGTGGCTGGGAATAAAAATACTCTGTTAAACTTTTGAACCATATATCCCTGTGCCTTGCTAGCTGGGCAGGTGGCGGAGAGACTGCCTGCTTTTTCTCTATTTTTTTTTTTTTTTCATGGAAGGGGTTGGGTACCAAGTAAAGTTCTCTCCCAGCATAGTTCTGCTTTATTTGAAGAAGTTTATAAGGCAAGGCTAGTCTATAGGCAATAATAGAGATTCTTTGAGAACCAAATATTTACACTCTGAACTAGCTGTAGAAATATTTCCTGATCCCTATGAATTTAGCTTAGACACTGTTACCCATTGTATTGAATTCATGCTTTTGCTCTTGAAAATAAAGTTTGATGTAATAATATGAAATATGTAAATAATTAAGGTAATAGGAGATATTTTGAAACTTAAAAATTAGGGAGTAATTTTTCCATTGAGAAAGGTTTAAGCATGATTTAAAAGAAATCTGAGGGTGGCTTTAAAACCTCACAATACATTTTTGAGGTAAAAAGGACACTTTTTGCTTTTTAAAAAATTAAATCATAAACACATAGATCAAGTATACATTAATGCATTTATGGGGTGCTGATTGCATATAGAATCAGGAATGCTTACATCACACTGGTGAATATACACTTCATCTCATTTATTCAATTATTGTGTTAAGACATTTATACTCTATACTAATAGATCTGACATGTACCCTTGCATTATGCACCATAGGTGTGATCCCACCATTCACCGTCCCTGGATCTGACCGTCCCCTCCCTCTCTTTTCATCCCTCCTCCTCCCTCCTTCATCTTGGGCCATAGTTGAGATCTATTCTTCATATGAAAGTGTGAGTGATGTAAATTGGTTTCATAATAGTACTGAGTACATTGGATATTTTTTCTTCCATTCTTGAGATACTTTACTAAGTAGGATATGTTCCAGCTCCATCCATGTGAATGTAAAAGAGGTAAAGGCTCCATCTTTTTCTAAGGCTGCATAATATTCCATGGTATACATATACCACAATTTATTAATCCATTCATGGGTCGATGGGCACTTGGGTCTCAGGGGCTGGGGAGGGAATCACTGTCATGGCCACTGGTTACAGGAGCCCAGAGAGGAGCCAAGCTGCCCCTCGTTGGCTGCCAAGCCAGGGAGCCAGTGGACCATGGTGCCAGGTGGCCCATAGCATGGCACCCAAGCAATGCTCTTTCCAACATGCTGCAAGTCTCTCTTCCCTTGTGACTCCCCACTTCTATCAAAGTTATAGTTTCAGAGCAACTGTCCCACAGCTCACGAGGTGCCCTACTCTAGCAAAAATCCACCAAACGTTCCAGACGTTGCAGGGGTAGTCTTCCAGACTGCCAGGACAGGGGGGAGGGGTGGATTGGGAGTTCAGGAAGGTAGGGAGAATATTAAATCAACTTTTGTCCCAGGCAGGAGACTTCCTGGGCTTACAGCGGTATCTCTCTGTGGAGGGAGTCTCAGCCTTCAGTCCTTCTCTTCCCTTTGGTGAAACAAAAGATCCTCTATTCTCTACTTGCCCCAAGCCATTCTCCTAGTAGGGGGAGGGGAAGGATTCCCATCCTCTTTGGGATGGGTTTTGCACCTGAAATTTGTTTCCTTGGAGTCCCAGCTTGTCCCAGTAGGGGTAATGCGAACCTATTGATCTTCTCTCTCAGCTCAGCTCCCAATCTTCCACTTTATTGGGTTATTTCTGGCCATTATTTCTCCCTCTGGGTGGGAGCCTCTGCCGAAAGCTGGCTTCAGTCAGCCATCTAGCCTCCCTCCCTGAAAGTGAGTCAAGATTAAGGTGATAATTAGGAATAGGTTTAGGGGTTGCCCCTCAAGAGCAGAACCCCATATGTTTCTTCTTTGAAACTCCAAGTTCTAGCACAAAGAGATTATTCAAAGAAGGATATAAAAGTCCTTACTCATGTGTTTTGCTGAAAATACTATGGTGAGGTCACAAAGTGGGATGATTTTGATCTAGGCTAGAATGTCATCTATCAAAGGCCAGGAACAGGAATTATGTAACATTGGAAATTGCTTTGGAACTCAAAGACTAAAATGCTGTGAAATTCTTCCACAGTAAAGAACTCCACCAAAAATGACTACATATTTATGCCAAGCAAGTGGAAATTATAATAGTTTTCATTTTGGTTATTGTCCTTTGAGAATTCTGAGAAGATAGGCTGAATATATATATATATATAATAGGCTTTCCCCTTCTCTCTCTATATATATATATATTCTCTCTCTCTCTCTACATATGTATGTGTATATATATATATATACACACACACACACACACACACATTCTTTCAAGGTCTTTTAAAAACATATCAGTATTAAAATGATGAAGCTTAGAATTATTCAACATTGTTATCTTTACATTGCATGATTTAGCATGGCGTTTTAAAACTATATTCCTGTTATAGGGGTCTTTGTAGCTAGTGGGAACATTAAAATCACAGGGAAAATTGAATCAGTGAGATTACATATGCGCAGCTACACATCTCCATCGACAAAAGCACAATGAAGAGAGATATGTTGGGGTTTTATGTCAGTATATCTTGATGGCTGTCTGGAATAAGCACATTCTTACAAAAGTTAATAGTTTTTGTTAAATATATGAAGACAATAGTTGAACTATAGGTCCACTAGGTTGCCACCTAAGTTTTGTGACACATTCCCTGTCTTTGTGGCTATTTATGTTCCAATATAATTAAGTGATTGGACCAGATGACTCTTACGTGAGGTGTCCTATGCATCAGTTTGAGAAACAAAAACAACAAAAGACAAGAAGTGGAGAATATCCATGGCTAGTAGTTCCCCGAACTTGCTCTGGTTTTGGTCTCTAAAAGAGGGCAGTAGACCTATGACAATACTGTTAACTTGGCCGAATGTATTTCAGTCACATTAGTCCCTGATACACAGGTAGTCATCATAGGGATGTTGGAGAGGGATGGCAACATCACTTCGCACCATTCAGTAGCCTTTCACATAGTGTGTGTTCTGTGCCCTGTTCTGAACCCTGGGGACCAAGAGTTATAGAACTTATAGTACTGGACCAATTTGTAGCATTTTCTTTGGCTTCTAAATAACGTCTAATACTTTTAGCATCCAATGGGAAGCCAATTTGTGGCTGTAGAAAGCAAAAGATTTTTATTTGCTTCGAGAAGAAAGGCATGAGCAGGGTGTGCAGATTTGATTGCTTGACATTTTCCCTTTCCCTTTTCACTAGGGAACAGTGGCTTCCACAGAGAAATCACAGGGCTGGCTGTTTGTAATGTGGGTGATTAAGGATTTTCCTAAGAAATGTGGAGCTGACAACAGCTATAAATAAAGTTTAACTCTTCGTAATTAATTTAGTCATAGTTTATGTATTACTACAAATGTTAGTAATGTCACTTGTAAATATATCATTGACTTGGAAATGAAAATGACTTATTGAATTTTCTAGTCCATTCTCTATCAGTGTGAAATTGTTCCCTCTTGCATTTTCTTAATTGTTTAAGCCAATCAGTCATGTTTCTGATGACTTGATATTTCAATAAATTAAGGATTGGGGCCCACGGAGGGAAAGTGTATACATGTATTACAGTAGATTATGTTCCTTACAGGAAGGTCATATTCCTGCCAATAGAAAAATGATTTGCTTTTTACAAAGAAAAACAAAGGAGACTTAAAATTTTTGGAAAGAATGTTGAACTTAATATAAAGACTAGCAAGAAAATCATAGTTATTAATAGGCCTTCTATTTGAGTGAAATGAGCACAATTTAATATTTTGCCTCACTCTGTTGCAATATTTTTGTTCTTTTTCAGTTCTGTAACAATTTGGGCACTATGTATCTTGGAATTTTTTCAAAATGTGCTTAGAGAAATTAAAGAACAATAGAATCTTTTAGTAAGGGCCGATCCTTCATCTCTAGTACCCTGCTTGTACACAAGAAAGAGTAAATCTCCCGATTGTTCCTGTGTTTCTCCTGATGTGAACTCCAATACCCTGTGTTTGTACTAGGAAGTGCAATTCTGTTGTCTCCTCTGATCACTGGCTCTCTGTCTCCACCTTTGTCTCTCTCTCATTTGGAACATGATTCCCTTCTTTCAGCACATCTTTCTCCTTCCCAAACTGAGGCCCAAGTGCAAATAGCTTTGTGATTATTACTTCGTTATTTACTTCCCTGTTCTGTGTTCAGCATTATAGCAAGTTTCCTTTACATCGAGATCTTGGAGATGTATTTAGCAAGTCTCCGAGTTCTACTCCATCACATCCAGGGCATGAACTCTTCCTTGGTCCAGCATATCCATGCTGTCTATTGTACTGCTTATTAGTCATTTAGGAAGTATCTTGGTGATCAGATTGACTGTCAAGGCATTATAGTGCTTGCATTAATGAACACCTTGTTTTGCTTAATAATGGCCTTAAGGTGCAAGAGTGATACTGGAATATTATTATAATAGCTTTCTTTTATTATTCTTGTTAATCTCTTACTATGCCTACTTTATAAATTTACCTTTATCACGTACGTGTATGTATTATATAAGAAAAATCATAGTATATATGGAGTTGTATTATCCACAATTTCGGGCATCCACTGGGTGTCCAGGGACATATCTCCCACAGATAAGGGAGGACTACTATATTTTAGAAGCTTCTAGGCAGTCAAGTAGATGAGATTTCTTAGCTTAAATTACAATATACAATATTGTATTCTGCCACATTTAAACATTTCTCTTAAAAAGGTACTCTGGCACTAATTAAATAAAGTTTTTGAAATTTGACAAGGGAACTAATAATGCCACTGAACATATCAAATTTTGAAAAGGTTTAGATCATAAGTAACTCACTGATCAGAGAAAAAGCTAAACTCTGTTTTCTTCTACGCCACAGCTGGTAAGGGAGGAAATATGTAGAGCAAGTACAGTTTAACAAAGAAAAGTTCATGTGTTAGTCACCATGTTTGCTATTTTAAAAATACTGAAATATAACAAGGTAAAGGCTTTTAATTGTGATTTTTTAAAAATAAAATGTTATTTTGCTCATTAAAAGAATTAGCGAATCTGATAGGAGTTAGAGTCACTACCCTACTTGATGTTTCACAATCTGAAATTTAGATGCCAAGGATGAATTATGAGATTACCAGCTATAAATCCTTATCATCTCAGGTGACAATTTAACGCTCTAGTTCTTTTTTGCCTCCTGTTACTCCAGCATTTAGAACTTGATTGTAATAGATAAGAGCTTTCTCATTTGTTGGTGATGGCTACAGAAACTCCACAAGAACAAAACTGAAGAGTCAGGAAAGACACGAAGAAAGAATGAAAGAAAGAAGAGCAGAGAGAAGGCAGAAGTGAAGGGCAGAGCTACACTAGTACAGCTCAGAAGTGGCATCTCCTAGACTCATTAAGCAATAGATCAGCACTTCCAAACCTTTATGCTCATCGACATGACCTGAGTCCATAATAAAAAACAGACCTCTGATCCCACCCCTAAAATTGTCCGTTCAGCAGATCTTGGAGGGGGCCCGGGTGTTTGAATTCTTACAGGTCCAACTCAGATGCAAATGGTCCCCAGCCCACACTTTGAGAAACCCTGCAATATAGATGGCAAGATCAGTACTAGTAACCAAAACAGTGTTTTGTAGACATAAAGTAATTCCATTGCACTACTTTTCCTCCTCATATAAACTTGGATACTGTTTTCCCCATTTTATAAATCAGTACACTAAAATACCAAGAAGTTGAATAATTTGCCCAAAGCTGCACTATGGTAGATGATAGAGTCAAGAATGAAATCCAAATCTTTCTACTCTTAGATGGGCTTCTCTTAAACCATGAAATATATACTAGAATAGTTCCATGAGATGGAGTGTAAGGGCAAGCACTTGTACAAATCTCAGGGCTCTTTACAGTCACTATACAAGAATTGATGCTAAGGCATGCCCTGCCTCATCAAGAAAATGGTCTTTAATGCAGGGTCCTTTAAACAGGAAATGTCCAATTTTGAATAGAAAGTTTAGTTTAATGTACCAATTAATTAAAGTATATTTCTAAACTATTGACACAGTTGTGCCATCTTAACAGCAGCTCATTCGTGCCAGCAACTAAGAAGCCTGGAGAACAAGTGGTGATAAAATTGCAAAGGGTGTTTTCTACAGCTTGTTGATAATTGAATATTTTTCTTTGCTGCCAGTGGTCTAAAGCCTGGGAGAAGTGGTACTCGGTTTGTGCAAGGTCTGGCGAACTCAGTGGCTGACAGTCTCCAAGTCCAGCTTTTGTAGTTTGAGCAGCATTGTTTGTGCAACATGTGGTCGAGTTTGTCTTGCGAGAGTATGGTCCTGTCTCTATTGACCAATCTTGGCTGCTTAATTTAAGGATCCCCCATCATGTCACCCAGCTGGTTGCAGTAGACATCTACCATAATCCATTGACCAGGATTCATGAAGCTGTAGTGGATAATACCAGTGCTGGAACACCAAACAAAAACCGTTAAGTTTTTTGAAGAATATTCAGTTTTAGGGCGGTGCCTGTGGCTCAAAGGAGTAGGGCGCCGGCCCCCGTATGCCAGAGGTGGTGGGTTCAAACCCAGCCCCAGCCAAAAACTGAAAAAAAAAAAAGAATATTCAGTTTTATATTGTATTTTGGTACTTTATCTTGATCCAGTCATTGTGTTGAATGCTTATAATTGTCAAAAACAATCCATTTTTTACCACACATAACAATATGGCATAGAAATGTTTTGATTTATGTTGTGACAACAAAGAAAGGCAAGCTTTAAGGCAATTTCTCTTCCGATGCTCATTTAATTCATGTGAAACACATTTTTTTACATTTATTTATTTTTATTTTTTTAAATTAAATCATAACAGTGTACATTAATCCTATCATGGGATATAGTGTACTGTTTCTGTATACAATTTGAAGTACTTTCATCCAACTGGTTAACATAGCCTTCATGTCTTTTTCTTAGTTATTGTGTTAAGGCATTTATATTCTACACTTAGAGAGATTCACATGTACCCTGATAGGATGAACCACAGGCGTGATCCTGCCAGTCACCCTCCCTCCACCCACCCTCTCCCCTTCCCTCCTCCTCCCCGTGTTCCTGGGCTAAAATTGGGTTATAGTTTTCCTATGAATTTATCCAGCTTTCTTACCTTGCTGATTTATTTCAAACAGTCCAATATTGTTGAAAGAGTAATGTCAGACCTTGCTGCTAATTCACATGTAAGTTGAGATGGATTCCCTGCCACTAAGGCTTTTAGCTTTTTATCCACCTTGGTCTCAGATCACCCACGTGGCTCATTTTTAAGATTTTAAAATCACCAGAACACAACTTCTCAAACCATGAACATATTCTGCATTCACTGGCCACATCCTTCCTAAATACTTTGTTGATATTTCGAACTGTCTGTGCTGCACTGGTTCCGTGACGGAACTCATGTTTGAAAATAACACAAATTTTTGACTCATCCATAGTTTCAAAAAAAATTTCTCTAAAAATGTGAAAGATAATAATAAGCCAAAATGTGCATTTGAAAGAATGTGGTTGTAGCTGCATGATAAAAGTACAACAAGAAGTGTCACCGTGAAACAACAAAGATATCAACTATCAAAGTTCTTAAGGAAATCAGACATATCAAACTTAATAACTTAATACATGAGGTTAAAAAAAAACATATTGCAGAATTTTTTCTAAGTTTTAGCACTTTAAAATTTAAAACACTTCAACTGCTTCCTTTTCCTATAGCCCTCACTTATATAGAATACCTAATGAACCATTTGTACATCTACTCAATATATATGCTGTATAATCGCTATATTACTAGGACAGTATTTCTACACCCTCACATTTGTAACCATTTAGAATATTCTCAGCTTTGTGTGTATTATTTCATCCTCATTATCATTATCTTTTATTATTTCAAAACGTATCTACCTGTTGTGTATGTCTGTAGTTTGGCGTTGTCCGTATGTAAACATAATAATAAACCTATCCCTTCTCGTGGACTCAGTGCTCTCCCGTAGTCGTCGTTTTCCTTCTTCATCTGCCACTTTTCTAGGATGTGCTCACCTTTTGCTTCATCCCCCAAATTATGATTGTTTGTTCTTGATCCTCATCCCTTTACTCTGTTGAATAAGACCCAAGAATCTGTTTTTATGGCCCTTAACTTGTTTCTTCATTTTTCCTCACATAATCTTGGCTGAAAGGGTCTTCTTATATGACACATTCTGAACCTTTGTGGCTCCGTGGACTGATAGGTGAAGGGAGCCATCTATCACTTTCTTCTGCCTTCTCAACCTTTAAGTGCTAAAATGTGAAACTACCACATGATTTGTGTATTATGTTCAGCCCTCCCTTCTCTTGTGGCAAGCTGCCTTCCCACTGTAATTCCAGAAGCTCATGACAATAGCCCTCCTCTGGCTGGCCTACATAGTTTTTAAAGGACCATGAAATGAACAGAGAACTGGTGCCAGAACATTCTTGTCAGTCCTGTCATTTCCTAATGACAAGCTCCCAAATCCTCCAGTCAGTCTCTTCCTTTTTCCATGCCTTTATTCTGATAGGCCAGTTTGTTTTAACATCATCATCTTCTTCAAACAATTGTCAAGAATTCTTATGAGCCCTTCTTCTACCTTTGTATCTTAAACTCTGGCAGTTTTTCACCTGAGATCCTATGTTTATACCTTTGTATTCTGTTTTACCAATTTTGGTTCTTGCTTCTTAAGCCTAAGTTTTCAATCCATGCTACCTTTCATCTTTTGTCTTACAGAACTGATATAAAACATCCACGGGTTTGCCTTACTAGGTCTGACCAAAGGAAACTCCAATGTGAATTGAAATGGAAAAATCCTAGGACCTTTATCACAGATGCAGAAAAATGAAGATTGCCCCCATCAAATTGAGCACAGTAAGAGTTTCAGGTTATAGACAGCACAGGAATGGGCGGCACCTGTGGCTCAGTGGGTAGGGTGCTGGCCCCATATACCATGGGTGGCAGGTGTGAACCCAGGCCCGGCCAAACTGCAACAAAAAAATAGTTGGGCATTTGTGGGCACCTGTTGTCCCAGGTACTTGGGAGGCTGAGGCAAGAGAATTGCCTAAGCCCAAGAGCTGGAGGTTGCTGTGAGCTGTGATGCTATAGCACTCTACAGAGGGCAACAAAGTGAGACTCTGTCTTTAAAAAAAAAAGAAAAAGAAAGCACAGGCATTGCACCCAGATGATATGATTGTCTGAATACTGTATTATGTATAGTATAAATTGTTTCTGGGTACTGATACTAAACATCTTGGTCAGCTGAGGCTGCTATAACAAAATACCACAGACTTGGTGGCTTAAACAAGAGAAATTCATTTTTCTCTGTTCTATAGGCTGGAAGTCCAAGATCAGCGTGCCAGCATGGTCAGGATCCATGGCTCATGCAACTGAGGGTGCTCTGCCTTGCAGAGAGCTGTCTTATTGTGTGTTTGCATGACAAGGAGACATGAAGGGAGGTAAAGATGAGAGACAGAGAATGAGAATATGAATGTATGCTCTCCAGAGTCTCTTATTGTAAGGACATTAATGCCATCATTAGGGTCCCACCCAGATTACCTCATCTAATCCTAATTACTTCTGAAAGTCCCCATCTCCAAAGGTCATCATGTTGGGGGTTGAAGTTCACCATATGAATTTTGGCAGGGGGTGGGGGCACACAAACATGCTGTCCAAAACACTAAGGGTGTGAACGACAACAAACCCCAGTGTTCCAAACACCTCCGGCCTTATGGACATCCCCATGTGAGCTGCCAACGCTGTAGAGCTGAAGGTATGCGTTTGAGACACAAGAGAAGCCTGGGTAGCCAAGTCCACCCCTGCATCCTTGTCTCATTTGATCTTCTAGAGTGCTGATTTACTGCTTTGAGAATAAACCAAAATGAAAGTGACCTTGAACCTGGATTAGACTTCATGGTTTGGTCTCGTGCAACTGTACTCAACTGTTCCTCTTTTATTTTGACTGATCTGTAGACCTTATCAGCATGTCCACAGACAACACAAAGAGGGAGGGGCTCTGTGGGAGGCTTTGCCTCACTCCTCACTTCATGTTCATTTCTCTTCCCCTTTATTCTTACTTTGCTGATCAGTGATTCTAAGTTTGTGATTGCTTTGACATTGAATAAAGTCATTCTTTGAAGAAATTTACGTAAGCTCCTAGTATGTACCAAGTGCTGTTCTGAGGATGGAGTGTATAATAGAGAACAATAGAAGTACTAACTCGTTCCTTGTGAAGTTGACATTAGACAGAATATTAGATGGTGAAAAGTGCCATGGAGGAAATGGCACAAGCAGGGAAAGCCAGTAAGCACTAGTAGGGGCCACTTCAAACGTGGCAGTTGGGAAAATTGTCACTGAGAAGGTGGATTGGCAGAAACACCTGAAGGATGTGAAGTACAAGGCATGCAAATATCCTGGGAAAGAGGGTTCCAAGTGGAGAGAAGGGCAGGTGAGAGAGGCATGGAAAGGAGGGGGGGAGGGGCTATGTAGGACACTGCCAAGTGCTCACACGGAATCACAAGGTACAAATTATATGCCCCCCCCATGGCTTGTGGAGAAAGTCAAGATTTGTTGGGAATCAAATGCATTTTTCTTCAATCACTCAATGAATATCCATTCCACCTCCTTCTATGAGCATTTTACAATTTTTTTTAGATTTTTATTTTTTTGGCACTTTCGTTTTACCATATCCCCAATCCAACTCTGTCAGTTATCTCTGAATAAGGCCTACTGCTAGTGTTGCCTGTCTTGAGTAGAAGTTTACTACTTATGTCATCATACTCAATAATGTCACTGGTATCCCGTTTCTCACATCGCTCATCTGTTTTAAAGCATTGTGGTTGTCGTACCCAATACTAACAGCTCTCGTATGTTGAGTGCTTTCCATGTTCTAGACACTTTACAGTTGTTAAATCATTTAATCATCCCAGAACCCTGTGGGAGTAAATATTATTAGCTCTAATTTACCTATGAGAATGCTGAGACTCAGAGAAGATGAAAACCTTGACAAAGTTTGTAAAGACAAAATTGTTTGCCTCAGTCAAAAGCTATTTTTTCCTTTCACCGGACTAGGTTGCTCATCTCCTTACACAGACTGATTCCTTCATAATATAGATTCATAGAATTCAACCTTGAGACTATCTCTTAAAGGAATGTATCTTGAGACCTTGACAAGTTTATCTTTTCATGGCAGGTCCTAGAACTTCCTGACATCTTAGAAGGCAGAGAAGCTTTCCTTTACTTGGTCCTCTCTGTTGTCATAATTTAAATTCTTGTTCTTTTCTAATAGGAATGTATATCTCTTTCCCATGTCTATGTCAAATAGTCTGTCTTTTGAGAAATTAATTTTAGTTATTTCCAGAGCATAACCAGGAAAGTCAATATCTGTCCTTTTGGATTACTATTATTCTACCATTCACTTCCTAGCAATTCTGCCAACCTATTTCTTTTTCTTTTTTGACTAGTAACCAAAGTACATTCTAACCTACTTTTTTTTTGTGCCATTATTTTTGAGAAAACATGGGCAAGTATCCTTCATTTCAGCATTTTTCTAGGCCAATACTAAATACTTGGCATGTATTTGCTGCTTCAAATGTCATCTTTTTTCCTTTGATACAGTTGGTATTGTCTCCCACCATCATCCCTCAATCAAACAATATTCAACCTATTTTCCGTTCGTATGCATTCTAGGTATCATATGGTCATATCTAGTCCCAGTGGTGATCTTTTTCAATTTTATGACCACGTGTGTGTGTGTGTGTCTGTTAAGTAAAACATTTTTGATAACACCCAACCAATATGTCTTTTATTCTTCTTAACTAATAATGCGCTGGGACACCTTCCAATGCTCTCTGCTATTAAGTCAGTAGGTTCAGCATTTCAAGGGAGGGTAGATACAGTTTTTAAAAAGTAGGGTTTACTGTGACTTAATTATCAAATTAGATGCTTTCTGAAGTGCTCAGGGAGATTATAGTCTTCAGAGTCAGAAATCTCAAAATTTCCAAAATTCCCCTTTCTATATGAAAAGGCAAGACTGTCACAGACACTAGGATAGCTATAATAGAAAATTGCTTAGCCAAATGTTACCAAGGACAGAGAGGTACCGTTACATTGCTGGTGCAAGTTTAAAATGGTAAAGCCACTTTGGCAAAAAGTATCATAGTTTCTGAAAAAGTTAAACACAGTGTCTCCATCTGACCTAGCAATACAGCTGTGAGATACATACACAAGGTAACTGAAAACACATCCAAACAAGGACTTGTACATGGAGGTTCCTAGAGCACTCTTCATAATAACAAGAATTCAAAGCAACCTAAATGTTCATCAACTGGTGAATGGATAGGCAAAAGGTGGTCTGTCCATACAATGTAATATTATTCAGCCATAAATACAAATGAAGTTCTCATACATGCTGCAACATGAATGGTTCTTAAAAATATGATATGAAAGAAGACAGACACAGAAGTTCACATATTGAATGACTTCATGTATATTAAATGTCCAGAATAGGAAAATTCATGGAGATAAAATATAGATTAGTAGTTTTAATGGGTTGCGGGGAAGGGGATTAGCAATTGACTGCTAGTGGATGTGGAGTTTCTTACTGGTGTGATGAAAATGTTCTAAAATTAGGTAGTGTGTTCTGTTATCTCTGTGCAATTCTGTAAATATACTAAAACCTACTGAATTGTGCATTTTAAAGGGGTGAATTTTATGGTATGTGAGTTTCATTTCAATGAAGATGTAAAAAAAAAAAATAGAAAGAGGGAAGCCTGGGCAACAGGGACTGTATAGCTTTACTATAAGTCAAAGATTGTGAAAAGTCAGGATGTGATGCAAGTGAAGTGTCTATTCTTTTGTAAGAAAACACAGAGCACCCTGAGAGGGGAGAGAAAAAGCAAAAGAAAGGAGGATGAGCAGGAAGCCAGATGGCAGTGTTTCAACTTCCCCCATATCCCCTGTTAATAAGGGTAGAATCTGACTGGAGGAATTTAGGTTTGACAAAACTTTTCAAGTGTTTGGAAAAATTGATAACAGAGCAAATTTAAGCCATCTTCACTCTTTGAGACTCTGGGAGGCCACCTTCAAAGTGTCCCTGACCAACAAGGGGTGATCATAACAGGAAAGACAAGTATAAGAGGAGGGCCACTTCCTCCTCAGTGTCATAGAGGCTGGGAGGAGGATGTGACTGGAACTCAGAGCGCCAGAAGGGTAATTAGGGGATGAGGTTGGGCCAAGTAAGTCAGTGAATACATTGTAGTTGGAATGAGATGACAGGACAGACTTTGTGTTTCGTTAGCATGGCACCTCCTCATTAGATACCAGGAAGGTTCCCAGTGAGGAGTAGTATGTCTGAGGACGTTACTATAGAGGCTACAGAGGATCTACACAACAGCCCTCATGCCAACCTCTGTCTCCATCTTGGGAAGAAGGAGTTAGGGATAGGTGGGGAAACTCTAGAACAATAAACATATACCCAAAGGGAGTAAGTTAACCCAGAAGGGACTTCTTTTGATGGACAGAAACTATGTGTTCATTATTTTGAATATTTTAAGATACTCCTTTTTTTTTTTTTTGAGACCGAGCCTAAAGCTGTCCCCCTAGGTAGAGTGCTGTAGCATCACAGCAACCTCCAACTCCTGGGCTCAAGCGAGTCTCCTGCCTCAGCCTCCCAAGTAGCTGGGACCACAGGCACCTGCCACAATGCCCAGCTATTTTTTGGTTGCAGCCATCATTGTTGTTTTGGTGGGCCTGGGCTGGATTGGAACCTGCCACCTTAGGTGTATGTGGCTGGCACCTTAGCCACTTGAGCCACAGGTGCCGAGCCAAGATACTCCTTAATACCATCATTTGTTGGAATAGAGACTTCAGATGGAGGTGAGAATATTTACAAGAGTTTTTTGACTATTATTGACACTCTGGGTAAGATAATACCTTGTTGTAAGAATTCTCTTAGACTTTGTAAGATATTTAAGAGCATCCATGCCCTCAACCCATGAGATGCCAGAATCATCTTCCTGTCCCTCAATTATGACCTGTCCCTTTGGAAGCAAAATCACCTGCAGTCAACAACTACTTTGTTTCAATGATAAAGACTCCCACGCATTGCATACCCTTCTGAAGACAGCGGGTACATTTTTTAGCTTATTTCTCTATATACATGTTTCAGCTCAGGCCTCAAATACTCTGCATGATGTGACACAAGCAAACTTCCTCCCCGGTGTGGCCTCCTCGCCATGTTGACTGCTGTAAAGAGCCTGAAAGCCATGTCCTTTCCTGCACAATACATACCCTTCTTTGTGTTCAGCCTGGCTTCTCTTTCTAAAATAGCATCCTGTTTCTTTGCTCTCAGAGCTCCACAGGCTGTGTCTTGAGCTTCCGTGTTGTCATATTATTTGTATTACCTGTTCTGAAATGTGATTTCTCCCACTGGCGTGATTTTTAACTCATCCTTGTAGGTTTTCTTTGCCCTCCTTCATTCTTCCGCTGCAAGCACTGTCTCCTCACACTTGCTACTCTTACTTCTATACTTCTCGTTGTCTCTTCTCTCTTGGTTCTACTCTGCCTTTCTCTCTTGCCTTGTTCCCCAATGAATTCTGGGAGATCTCATCTTCTACTTGCTCTAGGTCCCCCGTACTATTCTCCTCTGTGCAATCTGACACAGACTTTGGACTTTTTATCTCTTAAAAAATTATTTTTATTGTAAGATAATTGTAGATTTACATGCAATTTTAAGAAATAACAGAGAGAGCCTGTGTACCCATTAAGCAGACTCCTCCGGTGGTAACATTTTACAAAATAACAGACAACAATATCACAACCATGATATTGACATTGATAGTTAAGGCAGAACAGTTCCATCACCGCAACAGTACCTCATGATGCCCATGTACAGCTTCATCCGCTTCCTTCATACACCCACTCACTTGTCACCAGCAACCAGGATTCTGTTCTCCATTTCTATCATTTTATCATTTTAAGAATGTTATTTAAATGGAAAATACGGTATGTAATTTGGGGGATTACGATCTTTTGGGATCGTCTTTTTTTCTTCTTTACTCAGCATGATTCCCTGGAGATTTGGCTAGGTTTTTGCATTTATCAGTAGTTTGGGGACCTAAAATGAGTCTCTGGTAGACAGTGAATGTAGAAAGGATCATGCTTTTTATCCATTCTGTCCATTTTTGTCTTTGAAGTGTAGAGTTTAATTCCTTAACATTTAACAAATTACTGATTAGGAAAGGCTTATTTCTGCTGTTGTGCTTTGTCTTGTACAATTCTTACAACTTTTGTTTTTCAGTTTACTGCTGTTTTACAATTCATTTTGGTCTAGTGTCTTGTTTTGAGTTACTTCTCATTTGTTTTTCTCTATATGTAAAGTTATTGGAATTTTTAGTGGTTACTTGGTGATTACAATGAACAACTTTATAGCATTCAGGTTTGAATGAATATAAACGTAGTTTTAGTAGTATAAAAACCAGCTGTTTTATATCCCCACCGCCCCCTTTATGTTGTTACTGTCATAAATTATACCTTTACATATTATGTGCCCATTTAAATAGATTATAATTATTGTATTTACTTGCCTTTTAAATCATACAGGGAAAAATCTAGGGAGTTGCAAACCAAAAGAAAAGTGTAATACTACCTATGTAGTTACTTTCCCATTTGAATAAATCCCATTGGTCATAGGTTTTATTCTTTATATATATTGCTGAATTATTTTTAAATTTTTTTTTTTAATTTCAGAATATTAGGGGGTGCACATATTTTGTTTACGTGCTCAGTTTTTGTACAGATGGAGTCAAAGTTATACGTGTGCTCTGTACCCAGTAGGCGTGAGTTTACCCATCCCCTCTCTACTCTCCCAGCTTGATTTTCATTGAGATTGACTTCCATATGTGCACTTCAGTGGTGATTGATCCACACTGACATTGATTTTCAATGAGGAAAAGTTCTCCCTTCCATTTCCCACCTGGCCTTCCTTTTCCGGGCTCCTCTTATTCTGCCACAGCTCCTTTCCCTGCTTTTATGCTTTGTTTCTTGTCCACTGCAAGCTCAAATCTAGCTTCTTCCCTATAGCCCTCATCTTACTGTTCCTGACTCATATTTGTTACATGTCTATGGCCCTTGCTGTGTCAACTGTGGCACTTTGCTACTCCCACATGAAGAGCAATGGGAGCGTGGAGAGGCCACTGTAGGGGAAGGACACAGTGCTGGGAGTCAGCTACTCCGATGGGGTTGTCTCGCTATGCTCCTCTGTGTATAATGGGGGTAATAAGAGTACTTAGTTCCCAGGGGCACTGGAAGATTAAGTGTGTTTGTAGTGTACCATTTTTTTAGTACATCCTAGAGACTCCAGTATCCAGTGGATATACAGTACTTTGTATCACATCTCATGTCCCGAGGCATGGTAAGTGTTCAAGGCAAAAATGGCCTTCAATTGAAATGAATGAAGCAAACTTGTTTTCCCCCAATAGATTTCACAGTCAAGACCTCAAATATGAACCTGACTTTCTTCATATGTCAGTCTTGTCTTCTTCAGGTTGAGGCCTCTCCTGTATCTTTGATATGATTGCTCATGAAAGCAAAGATGTTACCTGAACCTATTACACAGAATCATTCCCAAACCGTTGTTGTTGCTTTTTCTCAGTGAACCCTCCAAAATAAACTCATTTTTCCCCTGCTGATCTGAAGCTTATAATAAAACTCCTTTACTTTCTGGGAATTTAATTATGACAAATATGTCCCTAGGGTCCATGCCAATTGGATTAGTAATCAGGGTCCTGGCATGCAATCTGTGTGCAGCTTTTGAAGCAGATCCACACACCAAATCTCCCCTCGGAGGACTCATCTTGCTTGCCTTTCCCTCAATGTGGAAAAGGCTCCTTATCTTCTCTCCTTCGTTGGTCTTCTCTGTGCCTGTAGCTCATGGCAGGCTAAGGAGAGATGCTGCTGGCACTTTTTTTTTTTTTTAACTCCTTTTTTCTCCCCATTTTTTTCTGCTCCCTCCACTCTGCTGCTATTCTTCAGACTTTTTTGCTTTTCCCTCTGATTACTAAACTCAATTTAACCCTGCTGGATAAAATGAGCAGGTAGTATTAGCTCCCTTGACAGAGGAGGAAAGTCATTGAGTGGCACATTACTGCCATTATTCAAGCCATAGAATGACATAGTACTGCTGCTGGAGCCAAGATTAGAAGTGAAGGCCCCATCTCTGAACCTGTGAATTTTTCACTTTGTCTAATCCATATTGACTTCAGAGCATCAGGTATAGTAGCAGTGGACATTACCTTGTCACTACAAAATCTAGGAAATGCTGTTTTTATCATTAAAGGTTGGTACCCATAATGAGGAAAGGATTCATCTAATACTTGTGTACAGTAGTGTTCGACATCATTGATCATTTTTCTCCCTATTTGCCATTTCTTCTTTCGAGAATTATATTCCTAAACAGGAAATAGTAGCTATAATTTTACAGCACTTCAAATGTATGAAGTATGTTTATGAGCCATTGTTTTATTTTTATCTTCCAAACAATTTTGCAAAGAGGGCATTATTAACTCCATTTTACAGATCATGAAACTGAGGCTCAGAAAGCTTAAATAATTTTATGAAAGACACTTAGCTAGGAAATGGCAGAGCCATGACTTAGACACTTTTCCTCTTGGCTCCAAAGCTCATGCTCTTTTAATTTTAGCATTTCACTTCACACATGAAGGGACTGCATTTCTAAAACCCATTTAGCTTAGTTTATGAATATTTATTGTCAAGAGTAGAAATGCATCAAATTTACAGACAAACAAGGTAAAGGCAAATCAGTAATATTATGTTTAGCTATTGATATGAGATGGAGCCGCTTGCAAAATTAAAATTCATTACAGGCAATAGATCTTTTTCATGACTAGGCTTTGCTGGATCTTATTATCTTGTAAATAGCACCAAAATAAAAGACTTGGGGTTTAGTAGGGTAATGAAACAAGTTGATTAAGTCTCCAATTGAGCATGGTGGGATACGGCCTGTTTGGCTGCTCACTCACAGTGCCCTAAAGGGCTATGACAGGATGTGGGGGAAGCAGACTGGACTTTGCAGAGCTGCATGTGAGTCATCTGCATTTCCAGCACTGGGAGCTTGATGAGGATTTCCATAATGAGTTTAGAAGACAGGAAACTCTGAGGCAGATTATATAGCTTCTTGAAAACTTAAACTTTATTTCTATGAATCACTAGAATAGATTTAAGCCTCAAGTTAAAAATGCCAAATGCTGGAATCCACTTTGTACAGGGAAATGTGGTTCTCCCTTAGCTGGAAGTTGTTAATATTAGGCCCATGGATGGACCAGGTGGCATGTGATTGCTGAGAAGGTCAGGAGGTACATGTATATATGCATGTTTCGGGATGAAAACTTTATAGATAAATGTTTTGTAATTTTCATTAATTTCACAAATGGGGAAGAGAGTCATCAGCTACTGAGAGAGGGGGCAATTGAGGCCTTGAGAATGGGAGATCCCATTTAGAGAGTGGGGACAAGGGAAGGTCTCAGGTAGAACAGGGGCTAAGGCGCCAGCCATGTACACCCAAGGTGGCAGGTTCGAATCCAGCCTGGGCCCACCAAGCAACAATGACGGCTGCAACCAAAAAATAGCCAGGCATTGTGGCAGGTGACTGTGGTCCCAGTTACTTGGGAAGCTGAGGTGGGAGACTTGCTTGAGCCCAGGAGTTGGAGGTTGCTGTGAGCTGTGATGCCACAGCACTCTACCCAGGGGGACAGCTGGAGGTTCCTCTTTCTCTCTCTCAAAAAAAAAAAGATACATCAGATATTTTAATAAAACGATTCTCAAGTCAATATAATATGAGTCACAAATAGTGCAATTGAATTTCATGATGGGAGAGGTGGTGGTGAACACTGTTGACTTTTGGCATGGAGCCTGTGGATATAGCATATGAGATTCATAAACTCCCTGAAATTGGATATGAAACTTTCTGTGTATGTGCATATGAGTATATTTCTAGAAAAGGAGCTCTAATTTTCATCAATGTCTTAAGAGAGGATCTGTGATTACCCTGAAGGTTAAGAACCACTAAGGTGGAAGAACTTCAGTGGCTTACAAAGCTTTGAACTCTGACAATAACGGTGATTCAGGTTCCTTCCTATGTTTCACTCCCATCTTTATGTCATCTCTTTTATCACTTTCTCTTTCTTGTTTATTTGAAAAAGCAATGTGTTAGGTACAGAATAGTGTAGTCCAATCTGAATACATGTGAGCTGAGGGGGGAAAAGCTCAAAGGATGAGTCCTCGAGGCTTAATCCAGGAAGGATCTCCAGAAAAGGCCTCTTTTGAAGAGAGCTCTAGCAGATCTGTTCAGCACTTGAGTCCTGAACTTGCATGAAGGAAGAAGTCTGCTTGGGCAGAAAGGTATGGACTGAAGACTTTGGCTGTCCACATAATTGAGTGTCAAGTTCATGTGCAAGACAAGAGATTTCCCCTTTGATTGTGTAAGACACCATAAATGAGGAAAGCTACTGCCAGACAGAACACTTCATGGGCTATTTATCATTATAAAGTGAGCAGGAGAAATTGACTGACCTGGTGGGTTAATCAGAATTCTGAACAATGGCTTCATTACGTGATAACTCAGTGCACAGGATTTATGTAGCCCCTGTCTTCATTAGCAATATAAATATTTCTTTAAAATCACATTTTGGAATCAAACCCAGAATTATAATCAGTTTCTTCCCTCCCCAAACTGGTGGCAATTGATTTTCACCTAATTGTGTGGATGGCTTCAGTGTTCCCAAGAATTATCTGGGAGGCATAAGTTTCTGTGCTGTAATTCCTACTGTGCCATGGTTTCCAGCTTTGATAAAGGAATCTGTGCTTGTCATCAGTGGGAAATCTCCAGGAACAGACTGGATCTGTCATAGGACTGCCTCAGAATAATCTGGAATCCAAATGGTGCTCCTGAGCTTCCCAAATCATTCCCAGCAAGAGCCTGAAGCAATTGTGGGTATGCACCCATTTGTATAATAGGTGTGCTTCTGAAAATCACTGTGTAAATTAAACACACCTACATACATGAAAAATGAAGCTTTGAATTAACATAATATGGTCACTATTGCAGAACAAGTTTTTGTAAAGTTAAATGTCTTTTTCTAATGTGGATGACATGACTGGTTTTATAAGTATGGGTTTTGGTATATCTAGCTTCCTTAAACTGATATCTATTCATATGTCAGGCCAGGGAGCTAGTAATTGCTGTCTTCATGTGTTCAGGCTGATTGGGTCAATATTTTCGTAGGTCTTTTTAAATCTTTTAAGTTCAGAGCAGATGGCCCTGTTACATAAATGATAAACTGTGAAAATAGAACATACAAGAAAAAAATTAGTATTATAATCAAATACAGCTTGTCATGAAGTTAAATTCAGATAAGCCTAATGATTTGTGTGGTAACTGGGCCAAAATATTAAGTGGTTTCTGTAAATGACTATAATTAGTAAGACTTCTTTAGGCCCATGAAACATTTCTAGGGACAGAGGATGTTGAAGACAATGTTAAGGAAGACTGACCAGTGGCCTTATTGAGAGCTAATAGATCTGTGACTTGAGGAGATTCAAAGATTTCCCTTCTTTGACTGTAGACACCAAGAGCCAAACTTTCAAGGACTTCCTAAATAACAGGAATTTATTGTATCAGACCTAATCCTGTAAGACCAAACCAGGCAAGCTATGCTTACCTTGGGTCAGCAATTTCTCAAGCTGAGCATGAGTCAAAATTCCCAGGAAAACTTGTTAAAGTTCAAATTTCTGGGTATCACACCCAGAGCTTCACATTCAATAGGGTTTAGGATTGGGCTTAAGAGTTTTCATTTCTAACATGTTCCTAGGTGGTGTTATTTGATTTGGGAGAAACACATTTTGATAAGAATATGGGGAAAGGGGAGAGGGAGAGGAGGGGAGCAGGGAGGATGGGTGGAGGGAGGATGATTGCTGGGATTACGCCTATGATTTATTCTATAAGGGTACATGCGAATCTTTTTAAATGTGGAATATAAATGTCTTAACACAACAATTATGAGAATGACATGAAGGCTATGTTGGCCAATTAGATGGAAGTATTTCAAATTCTATATGGAAACAACACACTGTACCCCATGATAGTATTGATGTTCTTAACTATGATTTAATAAAAAGAAAAAAAGAGAGAGAGAACCAGTGGATTAGTGGAAATTTGTTAATCTTACTGCTGCTATATAACAATACCTGATACTGGGTAATTTATAAACAGTAGTACTTTACTTGGCTCATGGTTTTGGAGGCTGTGAAATCCAATAACATGGCATCAATATCTGGTGAGGGCCTTCATGTGACATGATCCTATGACAGAGGTGGAAGGCAAGAAAGGGCAAAGATGAGGAAGCAAGAGAGGGCAGAACTTACTTTTATGACAACCAAGTCTCACAGTAACAAACACACCCTCAAGATAAGGACGTTATCCAGTCATGATGGTGAAGCCCTCATCACTGAATCACCTCTTGATACCTTTTAATATTGTCACAATGGCAGTTGAATTTCAACATGAGTTTTAGAGGAGACATTGAAACTGTAGCAGTGACACTGCAGTAACCTCAGGTTCAAATGGCTTGTCAAGATAAGAGGCACAAGAAATGGTAATTTTTCCTCCCATCATGGGGAAAGAACGGAGAATAACAGTGGGTGGGCTTTCAGGGCCTAAAACCATTCCTTACTATCCCTCTCCCCAAGATCTCATGTGCATTCATGGATTCCTTTCTTTGTTCTAAAATGATTTACTCAGCATCTACTAAGAAAAAGCATAGAACTAGGCATCGAAGACATATTAGACATGAAAACAGTAACAGCAGGCTGGAAAATCAGGAAAGACTTGATATTGCAGCTCAAGTCCAAAGACAGTCTGGAAGCAGAATTTCCTCTTCCTTAGAGGAGGTAAGTCTCTTCTCTTAAGGCATGAAAAGTAAGTCTTTTGAGTTTCTGCAGATGTGGTAAGTTGGGGGGGTTTGTGGGCACTCTCACTGCTTGCCTCTATTTCCGTTGTGAAAAAGGAACCAAGGTCATATGCTGACAGGGAAGGGCTAGATTTGAGAATGGAAGAAGAGGGACACATTTATGGCATGTGTATGTGTGTGTGAAACAGCAGCAATCTGTGTATTTTAATAGAATTTTATTTCTTTTTTTTTAAGCATTGTGGTTAAATGATATAGTAGAAAAAGCATGGAACTTGAAGAGAATCAAGTAGGTAGAATGTTAGTACCAGACCTACTATTTAATTAATTGACACTTGGACTGGGCCTCAATTTCCTCATTTGTAAATTGAGAGGAATTGGAATTGACCTCTAAGGTGCCATCCAGTTTTATCGTTCTCACTCAATACAAGAAATATTTTTAAATTTAGGATATAAATAAAAGATACCAATATTCACATTTTATATAGGATCTTAATGAGGAGTACCTACTCTGTCAGGAATTGGATGTGAGTTAAATATCCATTTTATTTCAAGTCACCCTAAAGGTATCTAATACATTATAAAGGATAAGAAATTCCACAGAAATTTAGGTGTGGTAGAATTTCTGACAAAGGGTACACAAGAATATACAACACTTTTAATCTTCAAAGTATTTGGTAATCATGTATCTATGTTCATAAAACCTCCTGGGAGATTGTTACTCCCTTTTAAGGCGATACAGAAACTAAGACAAGAAGACTGCGACTTGTTTAGAGCCTTAGAAGGAATCTTGTAATCCTGTTCATTAAAGCCAGGGCCTGAAGAAGGGTCATGTTCAGCTAGTTTTCTTTAGTGGAAATGAAAAGTATCTGATGGAAGCTTGTAAGGAAGATGGGCTATATCACCTTCATCACCTAAGAAGATAAAGCATTTCCTATCAACAAATTTCCTTTCTTTTAGGGGGTATACATATATATATATGTATATGTATATATATATATATATAGAGAGAGAGAGAGAGCGCACAGAAAACCATATACAGCCATCTATATATTTCCTACACTTTCTAGAACACATAGTAGGAACTCAATAAATAGTAAATGAATATCAAAATTTCTTTTTTAAGCATCATGTTTTAGGGTAAGAAAATTGGTGGGGAGGGGGGAGGATGGGTGGAGGGAGGGTGATTGGTGGGACCACACCTGTGGTCCATCTTACAAGGGTACATGTGAAATTTACTAGGTGTAGAATATAAATGTGTTAACAGAATAACTAAGAAAATGCCATGAAGGCTATGTTAACCAGTTTGGTGAAAATATTTCAAATTGTATATAAAACCAGCACACTGACTACATTAATGTATACAGCTATGATTTAATAAAAAAAACAAAAACAAAGAAAAAGAAAACTGGATATTTCCTAGTTAAGATTTGGCCACAATCAAGAAACTAATGGCTGATATTCAGGTTCAGAGTTTTGATTATATACAATATTATTCTTAAACTGAGTTTCTGGTGGGAAATTGAGTTTTGCTCTACCTGCTCTTCTGGGCTGAGAGCAGCTCTGGGCTGCTCTTTGGCCTTTCAATAAGTTACTGTGTGTCAGAGTAACTCAAGGTCTGCTTTTCTGTTTCCCCTACTGGAAATTCAGAACAATGCTGCCTCCACTGAACTACCTGGACGGCTTTTGTGAAGATAATTCTTAAATATGCTGAGCTCTGAGAAAAAAAGTTGCAATATATTGTCACATACATACTGGATACTTAGCCAAGATACACCTTGAAACAAAAACAAATAGAATTTGTAGAGTACTAGTTAATAAAGATAGATGATTATACTGAACTTATCTGCCACACAGGGGAGTTGAGAGAAGTAATTGATGCTTGTAAACTTCCTTGAAGTCTTTTAATTAAATAGTCAGATTTTGCAAGGTATGGTTTTCTTCCTTATTGTTAATGTTGTAATTAACATATACTCATATTTTCCAATTCAAGTGCATAGCTAGGACTCATTTGAAATGTACAAACCCTTTGAAATAAATATTTGGAGAGGTAGCCTGTATTTTTCCATTAAACTTCTGACTCATTTGGGTAGATACCAAATGATATAGATTCTAGTCTCATCTAGGTACATTCTGCCACCTGTATTTTATAATTTTACTAATCTGGTTGCTTGCAAGGCTGAGGCTGGAGGATCCCTTGAACCTAGCAGTTTGAGGTTACAGTGAGCTGTGATCATAGCAGAGTACTCCAGTCTGGGCAACAGAGTCAGACCTTATTTAAATAAAATAATAAAATAAAATAATAATCTGCCTTTCATTCACAGTAGGAAGAACTTAAATAACCCTGTGTTATTATTTATTCAATATTGACAGAAGTCAGGAGCCAAATAAAAGGGAGAATTGACATTTCTGTGTCTAACAAGATTACCTCAATTGCTTGATGTTCTTAGAGACATTTGCTTTAAAAAAATCTTCCAGCTTCATTAAACTGTCTTTGGGAGGCAGCAATGAAATATTCTCTGTAGTCTAGATTTTTGCATTCCCTGGTGATTGGTGTTAGAGTTGGAAGGAGAGAAGGGATTCATGAGTGAATGGGTTGGGACCAGAGGCAGACAGTTGGGAGGAGTCATGGGGCAAGCAAGGAGGTGACTAGCAGTCTTCAAGCAGCAAAGATCTACGGAACTTTTTAGAAATATACTGTGTTTTGATTCATGTGTTGAGAAAAGTAGTTATAATTAATTCAGATTACAAAGGAATATCTCACTTAGGAACATACTGTTCGGAAGGACAGAGAATGAAATGCCTCTCGATCAAAGCTAACCTGACCATGATGTACTAGGAAAAAAGCCAAAAAAAGAGATTAATATTGTTATAGTTCAAAAACACGTGAATATTGTTCACTATTAGATTTGAATTTTCTGTAATGAAATGGGGGGAAAGAAATGCCCCTTTAGTTCGACTGCCACTCTTCTCTACCCAGACAACAAACACAGAATCAGAACACACTGGATCTATTTAATTATATCTATTTATTATGTATTGTAGAATGTCCTTTGCTCTTCTGAAGTGAAATTTAGGCATTTCTCTCTTATCACATAAGGAGGTGACAATAAGTTTATAGGAGCCAAAGTATGGTAAGAGGTCCTTAAAATTATTGAATCATACAGGAAATAGGAAAGGGGATATTGACAGACCCTTGCATGCACATTATCATTATGTTACCCAACGTGTTCTGAGGTGGTATTTTCCTCTTTGGATTGACTGAGAGAAATAGTTGACAGTTAAAACGTGAAAAAATAAAGGTAGAGGTCTTCATTAAGTGATGTATCCAGTAGGCACTTAAAAATGTAGTTTTACTATTTAACAAGTGAATTAACCAAAGTCTCATTCTTGAATGATTATTAGCACTATGAGGACTATATTTTCCAAACCAAAATTTGGGATGCATGCTTTGCAATTGGGACTGCTTAGCAAAGTCAGCACGTGTGATATATCTAGCATTCTAATTCCAGTCTCTCTCTTTGTACCCCCTATTGCTGAAGGAAAACATTTATGATGAAGTTCTATGAAGGTTTGTCATGAGTCTCATTGTATGTTAAGGGACAATTGACATTTTGAATTGGAGTCCTGGGGCTGAAAGCACACGTGCATAATGTAAATATCTTAATTATCATTCATTATGCATCTTCAGAGGTGCATTATTATACATAATTATGTGCATGCCTCTAAAGAGGTATGGCTTCTACCTACAGTGGCTACATTTCCCAAATCCCAAATTGAAAAGCATAATCGAAGTGGTCTAACAGGAGATTGTATTTTTTAAAAATCTGGGCTGTCCTGGGAAAGCTCAAATGTCCCTTGGCAGCAGCTGTGCCCATGTGCATGTACTTTTTAACTAAAGCAAGGCAGAATGGGCCTGTTCTTCAGAGGAAAAAAGGTCAGAAGGAGGTCATGGCTGAGTGACCTCAGAGCCATTTGGTTGTGTATCTTAGCAGCTGGGAAAAGTGAGGGAGGCTGAGAGCAGAAGCTTTAGAGAAAAAAGAGAACAACAAGGTCTCCATTTGCCATGGGGGTGGAGGAACTAGTATTTTAAAGGGCAGGCGGTACTCTAGGGGAATCCTCTCTTAAGCAGGAGGCTTGAACCCTGGGCTCCTGTGTGCAGGCATGCAATCTGCTATGGGCTGGATTATGTCCCTCACAATTCATATGATGCAATCCTAACTCCAAGTGCCTCCAGACTATGACTGGAAATAGGATCTCTAAAGTGTAAAGTTCCTTTTTTAAATGAGGTTAATGAAGTAGTACCTAATCTAATCTGAGTGTTGTCCTTATAAGAAGAGGAGGTACAGACCCTGAAAGGAACAGAGGGAAGGCACTGTGAAGACGCAGGGAGGAGAGGGCCATCTAGAAGGCAAGGAGACAAGCCTTGCCGACACCCTAATCTCACACTTCTAGCCTCTAGAACTATGAGACAATAACTTGCTGTTGTCTAAGCCACCTAGTGTGTGGTACAGTCAGCCCTCTGCATTCTTGGGTTCCACATTCACAGATTCAACCAACTGTGCCCTGAAAATATTGAAAAAAATGTAACAATGCAACAATAAAAATAATATAATTTTGAAAATGGTACATTATAGCAACAATCCACGTAGCATTTACGTTGCTTTCAATAGCATAAGTAGTATGGAAATGATTAAAAGTGTATGGGTGGATATGGGTAGATCACATACAAATTCTATGCCATTTTATATAGGGGACCTGAGCATCTATGGATTTTTGCACCTGTGTGAGTCTTGCAACCAACTTCCGTTACTAAGCAGCACTCATACTGAGGTATGACTGCTGATATGATGCCTGGCCAGCAACAGGAAGGGACATGTGGGTCTGGGAGGGAATAGGCTCTGTGGGAATGAAGCAAGCCACAAGGAGAAACTTATTAGAAAATATGACACTTCTGAGACCTTAAGGGCTATAAGTTTTCTACCCACGGTCCAGCTTCTCCAGAGTGATTTAAGCATCATGTATATCCAGCGTGAAGCTGGGCCAGGACTTTTATAAAACTAGCTTGCAAATTCCCAGAGAAGGCTTGTATGGGGGATTTGTGAAGATAGAGCTGATGGATGTTGCCGTCTTATGCCTCCAAAGAGGGTTACAGTATCATAAATGGCATCGTCTTCAACCACCATTTTGATAGCTGTGTGAATTTGATCGTACACAAGGACAGTACTTGGTTAGAGTTAGCTTTCATCCTTTAGCAGCTTACCTGCTTTTCTCAGAAGAAGTGAAATTCAGGCTAACCAAGATGTCATCTCATCATTTGTCTTTTGACTGGACATATTGCACAGATCTGAAATTGTCAGACTGGAATGGCAAAGCTAGGAGTGAAAATGATCCTAGGTATGCTAATGGGGAGAAAGAGAACAAGAGAACAAGAGTGCTCCTGTGACCTCTTCCTCTCTCCCCACGTGTCCTCTGTACCGGGGGTGCTCTAGCTGACATACGCACACTGCCTCATTTCTTCCTCACATCCAGCACATGACGTAGGTACTATCATTACCTACATGTTGAGGCTCAAGACAGTGAAAGGGACTTGCCTAAAGTCACAGAGCCAGGGAGTGGCAAAGCCAGGTGAGGTCTGCATAACTCAATTACCCTACCTGCCAACTCCCCCTGGAAAGATATAAATAGGTCATCCTGGATGTACTCGTTAAGTCCTGGGATGCTAAAGGGGGAGGGTCACTTCCTTTCCACTGTGTCTTGGCTGCATCCTGAAACTGAAAGGGGATACTTCCAAACAAATTAAATGCAGTTGTCTTCTGTGTCCTAGGAACAAAAATATTCTTTTTTTTTTCATTTTTTGGCCAAGGCCAGGTTTGAACCCACCACCTCCAGTATGTGGGGCCAGCACCCTACTCCTTGAGCCACAGGTACCACCCAATATTATGTTCTTAATTTCAAGTTGCAGAGCCTGAAAAGATTGGTTCGAGAAGAGTGTAGGTCAGTCTCTAGACACAAAGTTCTGTAGGGTAGGAACAAGGGTCCACAAGCTATTCTTAATGCAAAATAAACAAAAATCTTCCCAACCCAATGGAGAATTTACATATACTCTCCTTACGCTTGAGAAGGCTGCCAAGCCATAAGTATTTTTCCTTTGGGCTGGGGTTCTGTCCAGTCCATCCATCCTTGAGCTTCACCTTCACAGCCATCGCGGCTCTATCTCTGACTGAGCACTTGCTATGTGCCAGACACTGTCACACTTCATTTAATCTTCACAACAACCTTGAGGTAATGACTAGCAGCACCTCCATTTTACAGATGAGAAACTTGAGGATATCTCCTGCTGATGAGAAAGTGAATTAGAGTTACTTGATCTTTTCTATTAATTGTTTAAAAAGGGAAAGTTTATTTGATTATGACTTCATAAAGACACTTGGTAAAAAAGGCTATTCAAGTAAACAATGCTGCTTGGAACAACAAAATATTTGCCAGGCTGAGGTGGCTCACAGCTATAATCCTAGCACTCTGGGAAACAAGGCAGGAGGATCCCTTGAGCTCAGGAATTCGAGACCACCCTAAGCAAGAGTGAGGCCCCATATCTTAAAAAAAAAATAGCCAGGTGTTGTGGTGGGTGCCTGTAGTCCCAGCTACTGGTGAGGTTGAGGCAGGAGGATACTTGAACCCAGAAGCTTGAAGTTGCTTTGAGCTAGGCTGCTGCCACAGCAGTCTAGCTTAGGGCAGCAGAGTGAGACTATGTCTCAAAATATTAAAAATAAAAAGGAAAAGCAAAATATTTCAAAATGTGTAGCACCCATTGGGTAGAAATCCAAAGCAAGATGGCCTTGAAGATGGGAAGATTGTGGCTGTGGATTAGGTTAGATCGTGTCACAAGTGATAGCCTCATTCTGGGCTATCAGAGAAGTCCAAGACATCCTAAGCTTTGGGGGCCCACATCAAGAAGAGCAATGACCACTTTTGCTCACAGCTCATCACTTGGAGTCTCTGGGGTGGGTCACTGGGATGACCTATTTTTTATGTAAAAGCTCTAAAAACAAGAAACCAGTCATCTAATACCACCAAGATAGCTTAACAACCCAGAAACATGCAAAAAAGGGCCCACATATATGACAGATCTGTGGCTTGGGCCCCATTCCTACACTAAAATGTGTCACTCTCGCCTTCTATTCTACTTATTGTCACCAGCTGCACTTTGCTCGAGTGCTCACATCCATTGGGGGTAGAAATCCCAAGCATAGCAACAGTGTCCAAGCAGAAGCAGCAGTCACATGTCTTTAACTAGCAGAGGGAAGGCCTGAGTACCATGATCAAGTTCAGAAGCAGACTAGACACACAAGTGGGTTTGGTTGGAGCAGGCATGACTGAGGGTAGGAATGCCAAACGGGTGGCAGGCCCTTTCTTTTAGCTTTTTGGAACAGAGCTAGGAAAGTTTAAGCAGAGAAAAATACATCTCAGCCAACTAGGAGTGAACTAGTACCAGAAATCTTAAGTGGCAAAAAATGATACCTGATTTTCCCCAGAAGTAGCACTAATTGCCATTGAGTGATAACTTCCTACTATTCTATGCATACAGTATCTCATTTGATTTTGTGAAGTCATAAACAACCCCATGCAGCTGGTGCACTTATTAAATCCCATTTTGCATATGGGGAAACCAAGGCTCAGGAAGTTAAGTAACTTTCCAAGGTTGACATAATTATAAAGTAGCAGGGCTTTGTGTGAATTCTGACAGTGCATTTACCTGCTAGGCCAGGAAGTAGCAAACTTTTTATGTAAAGGGCCAACTAAGTATTTTCAGGTTTACCAACCACATAGCTTATGTTGCAATGACTCTATTCTGCCATAATAGTGCAAAAGCAGCCAAGGACCATACATAAATGAATGTACGTGGTTGTTTTCCAATAAAACTTAAAAAGATAGGCAGTGGGCCAGCTTTCCTCATAGTTTACCAATCCCTGAATTAGCTAAAACATTTTGCTAGTTGTCTACAGCAACAAGTTGCTCTGATCTTAAAATGAAGTGCCCTGGAATCAAGGGCAGTGACCTATAAGAAGGAGAGGGAACTGAGCTAAAAGAGTTTGAGCCTCAATAATGCCACGAACTTTTTATTGCAATTTGGGCAAGTTTGGGAATGATTTTGTGCCTTAGTTTTCCAATTTACAAGTAAAAAAGAGAATCACTCTTCTGTGTACCTTGCTGAAACATGTTTTCAGGAAGATGGGGGAAAAATGGATGGCCTGCACCTTGAATAATGGAATTAACATGCAAATCTTATGTGCTTACTTTTCCTTATGCTATAGCTGTCTGGAGTCGTGGTGTCTTCAGAAGAAGCAAATGCCCTCATAGTTCTTCCAAAGCAGCAGGTAAGTCAGTGGCAATTGCATACCCTATGCAAGTTGATTCCTATGGCAACAAACAGAATCAGAAGCAGCTCCCACGCTGTGCAAAAGAACAATGGGAAGACAGCAGACCAGAAACGGAAAATCAGACAAGATAGGGAATTGCAAGAAGAGTCAGTTAAGCTCAGCTTGACTGGCTAATGCTGATATCCCAATAAGCTGCTGAAGCTGATAACATACTGTCTCCCTAGTTGATGGAGATTGTTTACATCAGGTGAAAGACAGCTCTTGCTTTGTTGAAGCATGTATTTGTGACTCCATTAAACAGTCAAATAATATGTTTCTTTCTGACAAGGAGCTTCTCAGTGTTGTCACATCTGGGCACTGTAAAGAAGCTTTTCAATTAGTTCTAGAAAGCTCTGCCTTAGGTGGCACCTGTGGCTCAGTGAGTAGGGTGCCAGCCCCATATACTGAGGGTGGTGGATTCAAACCCGACCCTGGCCAAACTGCAACCAAAAAATAGCCGGGCGTTATGGCGGGCGCCTATGGTCCCAGCTACTCGGGAAGCTGAGGCAGGAGAATCGCCTAAGCCCAGGAATTGGAGGTTGCTGTGAGCTGTGTGACACCATAGCACTGTACTGAGGGCAACAAAGTGAGACTGTCTCTCTCTCTCTCTCTCTCTCTCTCTCTCTCTCTCTCTCTCTATATATATATATATATATATATATATATATATATATATACATACACACACATATATACATATATATATAGCTCTGCAGGAAGTGTCTGCAAAGAGGACCACACATTTGAGCTGGAATGACCTGTGGAAATGCTTGGTCCAATTTGTATTGTTTGCAGTAAGGAAACTGAGACCCAAGAGGTCACTAGCTGAAGGCCATCAGATGTAAATAATAAGACCTGATCTTGTTAGGTCACTAGAACTCAGATCCTCTAACTCTTCTGCCCAATGAATTGCCCCATATTTGAAATCTGAAATGTCTGCTTCAGTACACTGTTATTATGTATTACAACTACTTTCATTGAAATGCCCTGATATTGGGATTATTATTTTTTTTAATCTTCAGTTCAAAGCCAATTATTTGGCCTCCTTCCACCCAGAACAATAAAGAAGAAGGCTCTTTACACCTCTGTGTTCCCATACAATAGTTTAAACAATTAGGCTGAAAACGGTGTCTTGCTCTTTTTCTCTTTGTTCCAGTCATTATTGTGTAGGGGCACATTGAAAATAGTTACCACTTATCTTAAATATGTTTTAAGAGAACAAGTGAAATCTGTTGTAAGACAACCTTTTCAAAGCTTTCCTTTTACTTATAATTGCTAGATCCAACCACTGAGTAGTATTTCATAACTAATACTCTGTAATTTTGCTGTTGAAGTCACCAAACACTAAGAATCTTTCCTCTAGCTTTACGAGTTTAGGAAGAACTCACACGATGAAACCTCTGGGTGCCTGACTGTGGCAGGCAATGAGAGTTAGCTTTTTCCCTAATTAGCTTCTACACATCTGCACCTATTTGCACAGAGCCTTGTATTTTTATAATGTTTCTAGGTAGAGTATTATGTCCACATTGCTGTAGTGTTCAATTTTATCCTGTGCATCGTACAAATGAGGAAACATGGGAGCAAGAAGACTTTAAACATGGTGGTTTAAAAAACGGGATTTGCCAGTCAGGAGAGTTCAAGCCCCAGCTTCTCTATTTTCTAGTGGCATGACAGGGAGGGAATTACCCAAACTTTCCATCCTCAGTTTTCTCCTCAGTAAAGTGGGGAAAATAATGGTACCTGCCTCCTAGGAGTGACTTTCAAGTGAAATGAGCTCACACAAGCAGTGGCTGGCGGAGGGATGCTCAATAACTGTCAGCTGTCATTTCCTTAGGGGACCTGGAAGTTTACATCTCTTATTTTCTAGGATACAGGAGAAAACGTGAAATATTTATTTTAAAGCCATGAATAATGTTAGACAAAAATACAAAAATGCCAATTGTTAGTGCCGACACACATACCTTCCATGTTAAGCCTACTTAAAGTCAATTTCTTCATCAGAAATTTCATGCTGTGAGAGAATATTTTGCTCTCAGCCAAATGCTTTCCCGTTTTCAATGTAACTGGTGTGTTTCATTATTGCTACATTATTTCTCACTGAAGCATCTTTCCTCCAAGCATGTGATATCATTTATAGCTACTGGCACAAACGGTTTTTCCATATTTTGTCAATTAAGCATGTCATAGAATTTGATATTTACAGTCTTGTATGGTTCACTGAACTAATTGGAGAAAAAGGGAAATAATGACGTGGGGAACAAAATAAGAGATTCTACTTTCACTGAAGAGCTGGGGGTAGCTGCCTACCCTGTTGAATTCATTAGTGAATATTAAATATAATTATGAGGCTTATAATGAACATACTGAAACCTTGGTAAGCATTTCGAAGAACAAATTAATATTTAAATATTTAATATCTGAAACTCAAACTTTTGCACGCATGCTTGCCAATTCTCTCATAACAGATAAGACTTGCCTTAGGAAACAGATGGTGCAGCATGTTTGTGGAAGGTAAAGTCGCTTGTTGCCAAAACCTAGGTAACACAGAGGCCCACTCATGTGTGTGGGTGAGATTGGTGTGGTAACATGGGCAGGTCACAGAAAGTCTTGATTTTGATATAACTACTTATGGGCTGAGTTGTGTTCACCCGCATTTATATGTTGAAGTCCTAACTCCCACTCCCTCAGAATGTGGCTGTATTGGAGGCAGGGCCTTTAAAGAGCTAATTCAAGTAAAATGAAGTTACATGGGTAAGACCGTAGTCCAATAGGACTAGTATCCTCATAAGAAGAGGCAATAAGGACACAGACACTTAGGGAATGCCGTGTAAAGAGACAGGGAGAAGGAGGCCATCTAAGAGAGAAACCTCAGTAGAAACCAACTCTTCTGACACCTTGATCTCAGACTTGTAGTCTCCAAAAGTGTGAGGAAATGAATTTCTTTTGTTTGAGCCAGCCAATCTGGGGTGCTTTTCTATGGCAGCTTGAGCAAACAAATATATCAGCCCAGTCATGTCTGACTGGATACCCTCAGCTGAGGCAGAGAATCATAGTAGCTATATATTTGTGTGTCCTTCTACCTGAATGATTAAGGGGCACAGCCGTCACAACACCCAGCTAGCCTTGGCTGAATACCTTCAGGTAACAGAACAGCTGGGTTTTTCAAACAGAAGTCGGGCAGGAGACACAAGAGAACAGGAAATCAGAAACCTAAGCAGGTAAAGCACTGGCTAAGGAGACAAGAAAATGTCAACAATCATGGCAGGCAGGAGGAGCACAATCCAGGCAGATAAGTAATCTAGGGTTGCTTGAAGATATCAGTGAAAATGCCAACATGTGAACTTGATTCAGATAGTGAGGTTTGCTTTAGCAAAAGGTGTCCCATGTTCTCTGTGAAGATGCAAGGACTTAGTCCTGACATGAATAGTGTTAAGCTAAAGAAACAGCATGGTACAGTAAAAAGAGAATTTGGCATCCATAAGGAGGTGTGGTCTCATGATCCTGGATTCTATTTATTCTGGCCATTTATTCTTCTAGAACATATTAGGTATTTATTTGTAATGTTTCACATGCTGAACAGGATGCTAAGGACATAAACGAATTAATCATCCAGAGGGACAGAGAGAGATATAAAAAGGGAAATTATCAGTCAGGTTAATTATGTTAGAGTTCTAACATGGTATGTGGTGAGGACTTCCATTTAAGGTTCATTAGAACAACTCTTATGAAAATTCCAAACATTGAGTAAGATAAACCTGTTTGAAGTCCCCAAAGCAGGAAATAAATAACAAGCTATTAGAGTACAGTCAGGTCAAAATCTAATGAAAGTGGGAACTGAGATATTTTACTAATACATATGGCTTTCAGTTGTGGTAGCCTCCCAAGGTGAAGGGGCAAAAACAAAAGTGCAAGGCCTGCTCTAGGAGGAGAAACTAATACAAAAGTTTTTCCCTTATTAAGTTCTGACCCCAAAGGATTATACACGAATGGAAAATAGTAGCCAAAGGTAGTTCCTACCAGGGTTGAACAAGAGCAGTGAAAATAAAAGAAAAAACAAAATTTTAAATCGCCACTGAGAATTGTGACCATAGGCCTGTTGTCATCTGGAACTGTAGCCTAGGTTAACATTGTCTGTGTTGTCAAAGAAATGTCAAGCTGTATACTTAAGTAAAGGTAGTCTGGCACTGGCAATGCCTCTAAGCACCTTGCAGAAGCAAACACACATCCTTCTGTAAGAAACCGTCTTCATATGCTTCTTAAAAATACCCATAAACAGTTCTTCTAGGAGAGTTAGCAGTACTGTGCTATTTGAACAACACATTAAACAAATTTGATCTAATAGAGACATATATGAACCATTAAAATCCACAGCTATATTATCTCATAGAGGTAGAGAGTAGAGTAAAATAGTGGATACTAGAGACTGGGAAGGATGAATGGATGGATGAGGGGGATAAAGAGAGGTTGGTTTATACATACAAATAGTTGCATGGAAGGGCCAAGTTCCTGTAGGAGTGACTATAGTTAACAACGATGTATTGTATATTTCAAATATCTAAAAGAGAGGTCTTAAAATGTTCCTGACACATAGAAATAATAAATACTCAACGTCGTAGAGATCCAAAAGCCCTGATTTGATCAGTCTATCTATATAATAAAATATCACACATACCCCATAGATATGTAAAAATATTAATTGTTAGTAAAAATATCAGCAACTATAGAATATATATTCTTTGCAAGCATGTATAGAACATTTAAAACTTTGACTACACTTTAAGCAAAAAAAAAAAATTCTAAACATATTTCAAAGTATTGTAATCACCTCACTTTAATAAATAAAAATCAATAGGAAAAATACAACTATCACAACCCTATATGTTTGTATATTTTTTTGGTCACTTAACATTAATAGAAAATACAGACATTAAAATAGGGCACGTTTTTCATATTCTTTTAAAATTTATTTTTTTCATTGAGTTATAACATGGATACAGTAATAAATAAAGTGCACTAATTTTTAGTGTATGCCTTTTATTTATTTTAGGAAATAACATACAATAAAATCGACATTTTGGTATATAGTTCTCAGAATTTTATACCTTGCATAAATTATTTAACAACTACCACAATCAAAATACTGAATTGTTTCATCATCCCACAACTAACTCCTGGCAACCACGGATCCGTTCGCCATCACTGTAGTTTTTATTTTGTGTTATTCAAGAACATCATAAAAATGCACATATGGCACATGATCTTTGTATATTGTCTTTATTTAGTCAGAAGTCCCTCTAGCTTCATCTAAATCGTTGTCTGTATAAATAATTAGTTTCTTTTTATTGTTGACTAGTAATCCATCGTATGGATATATCACAGGTTTGCGGGGTGTTCATGATTTGCTCTTTAAAGAACATATAGGTTTTACTTCTAGTTTGGCTGTTATTAAGAGTTTATATAAATATTTATATATAGGTTTTTGTGCAGATATATTTTGGTCCTCTGGGTGAGTGCTGAGTTGTATGATTAGTGTAAGTTTAACATATGATTAGTTTGATGAAAAACTGTCAGACTAATTTTCAGAATGTGAAACTGATTCTCACCAGCAATGTATGAGTGATTCATTTGTTCTGTATCCTAGCCAGGACTGGGTATTTTCAATATGTTTTTAAAAAAATATTTTGTTTTGAAAGAATTTTAGATTTATCAAAGAGTCACAAATATAGTTCATAAATCTGAATATACTCTTCACCCAGTTTATCCTCCTGTTAACATCTTACATAACCAATATATTTATCAAAATGGAGAAATTAACATAAAGGCTACGTGGATCATAAATAATCAGGGAAATATAACATCACCAAACAAACAAAATTAATTACCAGTAACCAACTGTAAAGAAACAAATATGTATGAACTACCTGACAAAGAATTTAAAATAATCATCTTAGAGAAACTCATTGGGCTACAAGATAGTATAGACAGACAACTAAGGGAAATCAGGAAAATAATACATTAACAAAATAAAAATTTCAACAAAGATAAAGAATACATAGAAAAGAACCAAACAAATTCTGGTGCTAAACAACATAATAACTAAAGTTGAAATAAATTCCATAGGAAGCTTCAACAGCAGACTTAATCCAAGCTGAAGAAATTATCGATGAGTTCAAAGATGGGTCATGTGAAATCACCCAGTCAGAGGAAAAAAAAATAATAAAAAATTAATAAAAAGAGTACAAGGAGCCTATGGGACTTATAGACCATCATCAAGTGAACCAATCTATGCATAATGAAAGTTTCAGAAGCAGCAGAGAAAGAGAAAGGGGTAGGAAGCTTAGTAAAGACATAAAGACAGAAAATTTCCAAAATCTGGACAGGGAAATAAACACTGAAATTTATGAAGTCAAAAGAACAACAAAAACATTAAATATAAGGAGATTTTCATTAAGGCACATTATAACCAAATTTTTAAAAGTCCAGTACAAAGAGAAAATTTGGAAAGAAGCAAGAGAAAAGCAACTTTTCATGTCCCTAAAACTATGAGTAGATTTCTCAGCAAAATCTTTGCAGGCCAGGAAAGAGTAGAATGATATATTCAAAGAACAAAAAGAGGAAAATAAAATCCTTGCCAATCAAGGATACTTATACCTGACAAAGTATAGTAAATAAAAGAAAAAGAAATAAGGACTTTTCCAGACAAACAAATCTGTGAGAGTTCATCACCAAGAGACCTGCTTTACAAGAAATGCTGAATGGTGTTCTTCAGATTGAAACAAAATGATGCTAACTAGCAAAATGCAAAACCATCAAAGCATAAAACTCACTGTTAGGGAAAAACATATAGTCAAATTCAGAATACTATGATGTTGTTACAGTTGTATGTCAATAACTTGCAATTCTAGGACATAAGTTAAAAGATAAAAATATTAAAAATAACTATAGCTAAATTAGTTAATGGACACATCATATATAAAATATGTAAATTATAACATCAATTTATGTTTAAAATGTTTGGGGAGGAGAAGTTAAAGTGTAGATGTTCTGTATATGGTTGATGTTAAATTGTTATCAGATTAAAATGGCTTGCCATAACTATAAGATGATTTATGTAGGCCTCATGGTAACCACAATAAAAACATCTCTAGTAGATTTTTAATACATTAAAAGAAAAAGCAAAACATACAACTATAAAAAAATAAAATCACAAGGGAAGACAGCAGGAAAGGAAGAATGGCAAAAGAAATATAAAATTCAGGGAAAAAATTAACAAAGTGGCAATACTAAGTCCTTACCTATCAATAACTACTTAAATGTAATTGGTTTGAATTATCCAATCAAAAGACATAGAGTGGCTGAGTGGATTTAAAAGAGAAGTTCCAATTAAATGCTGTTTACAAGATACTCATTTTAGCTTTAAGGACACAGATAGACTCACCATGATAGGATGAAAAACATTATTCCATGTAAATGGTAACTATAAGAAAATAGAAGTGACTATACTTATCTCACACAAAATATTCTTTAATTCAAAAGCTATCACAAAAGACAAAGGAGGTCATTACACAAAGGCAAAGCATTCAATTTACCCAAAATATATACCAATGTTAAGTATGTACGCACCAAGCATTAAAAGACCTAAATATATAAAGCAAATATTGCAGACAGCAGTAGAGTAATAATAGAGGACTTCAATATCCTACTTTCAATTTTAAAAGTATGTATGCACTAAACATTAAAACACCTAAATATATAAAGCAAATATTACAGAGCTGAAGAAACAGACAGCAACAGAGTAATAATAGAGGACTTCAGTATCCTACTTTCAAAATGGCTCACTGTAAGGGAAAGTGAGACTTGTACACCACTATACATCAAATAGACCTAAGAGAGACACATATATAAATATAGTATTCCCTCCAATACTAGCAAAATGTATATACTTATCAAGTTCATACAGAGCATTCTCCAATATAGAGCATATGTTAGGCCATAATACATTATTAGCAAATTTAAGAAGAGTGAAATCATATCGACTATCTTTTACAATCACAATGGCATAAAACTAGAAATCAATAACAGGAAAAATTTTGAAAATTGACAAATATGTTGATATTAAGCAACACATTTCTAACAACCAAAGGGTCAAAGAAGAAATTGAAAGGAAAATCAGAAAATGCCGGGTGACGAATAAAAATGAAACCATAACATAACAAAACTAATGGAATGGAATGCTCAGTTCTAAAAGGGAAGTTTATAGAAATACATGCTTACATTAAGAAAAAAACAGATCTCAAATAAACAGTCTAACTTTATACCTTTCAGGAACTAGAAAAAAAAGAGAAAACTAAAACCAAAGTTAGAAGAAGGAAAATAATAAAGACAGAGCAGGAATCAATTAAAGAGTCACAAACAACAGAAAAGATCTATGAATCAAAGAGTTGTGTTTTTGAAAAGATAAAACTGACAAGCCTTTAGGTAGACTGAGAAAAAAGAAAAGGCTTATTTGAGTCTAAATAAAATCAGAAAAGAATGAGTAGGCACTACAACTGATAACAAAAGAATACAAAGGATCATGAGAAACTACTGTGAATAATTAGATGCTAAGAAATGTGATAACCTAGAAAAAATAGATAAATTCCTAGAAACAGTCAACCTAATCTACCATGCCTGAATCACAAAGAAATAGAAAAGGTAAAAACAGACCAATAACTAGTGAAGGATTGAATCGGCAATCAAAATTCTCCCAACAAAGAAAAGCCCAGTGCTTGATGACTTCAATAGTGAATTCTACTGAACATTTAAGGCTGAATTAATGCAATCCTTCTCAAACTCTTCCAAAAATTTTAAAATCATTTTATGAGGCCAGCAATACTCTACTACCAAAGTCAGATAATAATACTACAAGAAAAGAAAATTATAGGCAAATATCCTTGATGAACATAGATATAAAAATTTTCAACAAAATAAAAACAAACAAAATTTGCTAAGTTGTATGATTTAGATAGAGGTCTGTTTTGAGGGAAGAGGCAGACTGGGGATATTCAATAACTCCAGCATTCTTTGTTGAAAATACTAACCTTTGTCCATTGAGTTGGTTTTGGACTTTTATTAAAAGTCAGTTGTGTGGGTTTATTTCTGGATTCCCTCTTCTGTTCCATTGATCTATATGTTTATCCCTTGGTCAATAGTAAACCATTTCAAGTACTATAGAATTATAGCAAATCTTGAAATCATAATAATTTCTCTTAAAATCAAATAATTTCTCATACTTGATTATTATTTTTCAAAAAAATTTTGCTACTCTAGTTCCTATATATGTGTGCGTTTGAATCAAGCTGTCTCTATCTATAAAATGATCCTGTTGGGATTTTGATAGGAATTTTATTAAACCTGTATATCAACTTTGGGAGCATTGACATCTTGGCCATGTAGTGTCTTCCAATCCATGAACATGGTGTGTCTCTCCATTTATTTAGGTCTTTGATTTTTTTTCAATCAGATTATAGATTCCATACATTTTTATCATATTTATAATTAAGTGTGGAAAAAACCAGGGTAATGGAGACAAGGGATATAATTTCAAGTAGGGTAGTCAAGATGCTATTTGAGGAGATAGCTGAAAGACATGAGGGAGTTAGTCATGCTGATATCTGGGAGAAGGGAATTTCTGCAAAAGCTCTACTAGTGAAAAACCTTTCAAGAAGTAGCATTCTAGCATGGGGGATGGTAAAGTGGCTATTTGACTGTAGGGCAAATGAGGAGGAAAGTAACAGAAAAAGAGGCAGCAATCCCCATCAAAGTACTAGGGTCATACCTTTAAGAACTTGAAAAAATAGTATTTCAATTCTTATGTAACCAAAAAAAGCCCAAATAGTGAATACGGTTCTTAGAAATTAAAACAAATCTGGAGGCAGTATGTTGCCAGATTTCAGGTTATACTACAAGTTTACAGTAATCAAAACATCATGGTACTGACACAAAAATAGAGATGTAGATCTATGGAATAGGATAGAGAATCTAGAGATGAACCCAGCCACATATTGTCATTTGATCTTCAATAAGCCTAATAAAAACATGCACTGGGGAAGGAATCCTTATTTGACAGATGGTCTGGGGAGAATTGGTTATCCTCATGTAGAAGACTCAAACTAGACCCACACCTCTCACCACTGACAAAAATTGATCTCGCTGGAAAAAGATATAAACTTAAGACATGAAACAATACAAATTCTAGAAAAGAGTGTGGGGAAAACACTTGAAAATATTGGCCTAGGAAAAAACTTTATGAGGAAGATGCCCCTGGCAATTGTAGCAACACCAAAAACAAATAACTGGGAGTTGATCAAGCTTTTGCACAGCTAATGGTACCACAAATAAAGTAAACAGACAGCCTTCAGAATGGGAGAAGATTTTTGCATGTTATGAATCTGACAACGGCCTGATAACTAGAATCTACAGAGAATTCAAATTAAACAATAAGAAAAGTACAAACAACCCCCTCTATAAGTGGGCAAGAGATTTCAACAGAAACTTCTCTGGGGATGACAGATGAATGGCCAAAAACACATGAAAAAATACTCGTCGCCTTTAATGATAATCATCAGAGAAATGCCAATCAAACCCACTCTAAGATATCACCTAACCCCAGCAAGATCAGCCCACATCACAAAGTCACAGAACACCAGATTGCAAACTAATTCAGCCTTTTTGAAGAAAAGTATGGAGAATCCTTAATAATCTAACAGTAGACCTTCCATTTGATCCCATAATTCCATTACTTGGTATCTACCCGGAAGAAAAAAAAATCATTTTTATTGCAGCTCAGTTCATAATTGCCAAGTCATGGAGGCAACTCAGATGCCCATCAACCAATCAGTGGATCAACATACTGTAGTATATGTATACCATGGCATACTATTCAGCTATTATAAAAAGATAGAGACTTTACATCTTTTACATTTACTTGGATGGAGTTGAAATACATCCTTCTTAGTAAAGAATCTCAAGAATGGAAAAATAAATATCCAATATACTGTGTACTAGTATGAAAACAATACAAAAACAATTACATGCTCATATGAACAATAGGAGAAAAGTGTAGTATATTATGGGGGTAGAGGGAGGCAGGAAGGGGGAGGACGATTGGCAGAAGGAGGGAAGGCAAGAGATGGGATCTCACCTAATACGTACACACATAATGAGGTTGTGTAGCACGCTCCCTGGGCGGGGGCCTCTTTTATAACTGGAACTTTACTCTGGAAGTGAAAACAATGTAATCTAAAAATTTGTACCCTCATATTAATTTAAAATAAAAATAAATAAATAAAAGTAAAATCTCCAATGAGGGGCAAAGAAAAAAAAAAGGAGAGGAGGCAGAGAGAGAATGGAAGGACAATGCTGCGTAGTACCTTGTACACCAGGCCTTTCTAAGGACTTTGGTTTTTATTGTCAGTCAAATGGTGAGCTACTGGAAAAAAAAAAGAAAAAAGCTATGCAGAGTACCATCATTTCATTTTGATTTGAACAGAGTCCCTCTGGCAGTTGTGTTTGGAATAGACTGTAAGTGATCAAGGATAGTAGAAGTAAGGCCAGTTCAGGCGACTACTGCAGTAAAGAAGTGATTGTATTCTGAAGAATTTGCTCATTCAGCAAATGAGCATTAAGCAATGGTGGAGGCTATGGGAAGTTAGCAGTGATGAGCACCAAAACTTAGGCAATAATCTATTCTAGAAAGTGACAACTGTGAAACCAAATTTGGAAAGGAAAGATACATTACAATATCATGAAGAAACATCTAATTACAAATGTTGAAACCTAGTTAGTATTAAGTTTATAGCTCCTAAAGTGCACACAGCAGTGCTGGGGAAGCCTAGGATGCTGTCGGACCCATGGTCTACTTGGAGGAACGGCAGAGTTTCTATTGTCTTCAGTGGGCTGCCACAGAGATAAGCATGGCACATCTACTGGCTTTGCAAAAGATAGAAGGACTCAGTATTAGGAATTAGGGAATTTGATTCAATGCAAATAGTGCTGCATAGGAGGATTATTCCTTGAGAACACCAAAATTTGAATTAAACTAAGTCAAGCCTGTTGATTAGGGAAGAGAAGCAAAATTTTATTTAGTGTTGTTTCTGCTACTCAGCTACTAATATGTGATCTCAAATCACACTCCTAGTTTTTGATATGTGCATTCATAAATGCTTGTCACGGGGCCTGATATAATTAAATGGATTTTCAAATGTTTTTTTTCGAGGTGCGTTGCCCTTCCATCCTCAGAGTCCGATGGCCATTATGCTATAGATCCTCATTAGGCAAAGGCTTACAAATCTTCAGTGACTGCATAAGGATGGATTATAAAATTCAATCAGGGTTTTTAATGTTTAAACTTATGAGCTGTAATTTTATTAGGGCATATTTTTCTTCCTCCTACTGCACAGATCTGCAAATAGCATACACTCTTTGTATAATGCCAGCACCAGTGATAGACTGTTTACTTGTTTTGAAAAGTAATTTAGACTGGAATAAGCAATTACATCCTAATGGATATAAAATAGGTTAAAGTTATTCCTTTGATTAGTTCATGTATTTTGACATATGATTATCTATAAGATGATTTACAACTTAATGGAAGCCTCTTGAAATAATGAAATAATAAATATGGATTTTTTTAGCTTATTATACTGTCCTCAGGTTATATCATTTTAGAGGTAGAAAGACACATAGCTATTACAGTCGTGTCTTTCAAAGGAGGCAATTCTCTCCCTAGCCTCTCTACAAATTGGTCATTGACCTTCTGCATGGGCATTTTCATCAATGGTGAGCTCACTGCATTTTGGAACAATCTAGTGTTATCAAATCTGTCTCCCCAGCCCTTCTAACTGTTGGCTCCACTGGAATAAATCAAAACTGATCCAGTCCCTGAGCTGGTTTTATTCTGTTGGATGTGCATATATTAAAAGATTTTCCTCACTATTGACACCTTAATTTTAAATACAAAACACTTTAGCATCTCTGCTGTGTCTTTTCTGGAGCCTTCTGGGTTTTCCATCTCAGAATGCCGTTTATCTTAATAAGGAAAAATGTTGGTGAGGCGCGGTGCTGGCTCACACGTGTAATCCCAGAACTCTAGGAAGCTGAAGTGGTTGGATCCTTTGAGTTCAGGAGCTCAATACCAGCCTGAGCAAGAGCAAGACCTGTCTCTACTAAAAATAGAACCAAAAAAACCCCCAGCCAGGCATGGCGCCATGTGCCTGTAGGCTCACCTACTCGGAGGCTGAGGCAAGAGGATCTCTTGAGCTCAAGAGTTTGAGGTTGCTGTGAGCAGCGATGATGCCATGGCACTCTCTACCCATAATGACAAAGTGAGACTGTCTTAAATTAAAAAAAAAATGTTTATACGTTCATTGCTGTTTGGGGGACTGTAGGGAAGAACTAGAAGAAGAGGGCACCCAGCTATCTGGAATCCAGGTTTGCTCAGAGTCATAAAAGACATCTTCATGTGTAGCAAGGAGGCCAAAGAATGCAAACACAGTCAAGTATTGGGGTCAGTCATCCTTCCTAAGTATAATTAGCTAAATGTATTTGTTGGAATCTTTTGAAACCTTAATATTTCTTCTGTTTGTCTCCCTAAACTTTAACTGGTTAATTATTACCAGTTACATTGGCTAGTAGTGAATTAAACTACCAAATGCCCCATTTGATTTGTAAGGTGATATAACTGGTACACAAAGACTTAGAGTAAGGCTACTTCAGATTTCTTAGGGGCTGAATGGAATACTTAATCAACTATTTGATGTGCTGTTCAGTGACTAACCATCAGGAGCAAATATTAATAAGCCTGGATTGGATTCATTAATAATAGTTAAATCTATTTTTAATTTATTATGTGTAGGATAGTGTGGTAAGCATTATGGCATTTAATCTTCATGATAACTTTATTAGGGAAGTTTTATCATCCACATCTTACAGATGAAAAACTGACCATCCAGAGAGGTCAGGTGACTTGCTTTGGGTGACACAGCCAGTAAACAATGGAGACAGGATGCAAATCCAAAATTAGTCGTATTGCAAAAGCCCAAGATCTTTTTTTTTTTGAGACAGAGTCTCACTTTGTCACCCTTGATAGTATGCCATGACAATACTCACAGCAACTTCAAACTCCTGGGCCCAAGTGATTCTCTTGCCTCAGCCTCCTGAGTAGCTGGGACTACAGGAGCCTAGCACAATGCCCAGCTATTTTTTTTATTTTTTATTATAATTGTCATTGCTGTTTGGCAAGCCCTGGGCCGGGTTTGAATCCACCAGGCCTGGTGTTTGTGGCCAGTGCCCTAGCCTCTGAGCTACAGGCACGGAGCCAAGATGAAAACTTAACCTACCGAGAATGGGGTTCGAACCATGTGGGCATTAATTAGCCCATTGGATCTTAAGTCCAACGCCTTAACCACTCAGCCATCTCAGTGACCTCCAAGCTCTTGATCATTATGTTATTCTGTAGTGTTTTATGGACTATAGCTCTGTAGCTGTAACATGAGGCTTGGGTGATGGTTCTAAGTGGAGGATTCTGGTGGATAACTAAGCCATTACAGCAAAGGTGTTGTCAGTTCATTGTTAAGCAACCCTTTATCTTCACCTTCCAGGGACCTACTGGGGCCTCCTTTCTATTTGCTCCCCCATTGCTGGATCTCATCCTTCACAAAAAAACAAAGTTCCATCTGGATTCTGGCTGTCAAATGCCTTACAAGTTAAACAAATTCACCTTCATATGTGAATAAAAGAAGACAAGTACACATATGCCCCAGGCGGCCTCAAACTACGGCCCGCAGGCCACATGCCACCTGCTGAGGACATTTGTCTGGCCCGCTGGGTGTTTGGGTGTTTTTGCCACTGCTGCCTGTCCTGCTTAGCAGCCAACTTGTCCTGGGGCCTGCAGTCTGGCCCTCCGGTGGTCTGAGGGACAGTGAACTGGGCCCTGTTTAAAAAGTTTGAGGACCCCTGTGACCCTTTCTGCCTCTGGTAACATGTTCTTATTTAATTGGAGACTTCAAGATGCATGCCTCTGCAATAGCTATCTAACTTTGAAGAATACCTAAAATGGTGGAAGTTTCAGGGAAACTCCTATGCAGGCAGGTGGGAAAAACGGGCTGGATGAGGCATGCCCTTAGGGGACTTCATCCACGGCAGGTCTTTGTAGAGTTGATTCTTTAAATGCATGATGAAGGCTATCAGTTAAAAACTGACTTTGCATAAGAACACACACTTCAAAGGGAGAGTGGGGACAATGTTTTCATCTGCAGTAAAGCCCCTGAGAAAGCCACTTAACCAGGTCAATGAGGTACTTTGGTTTCCTAGCATAAAAAATTATATTGAATAGTAACACAATCTTCTTGGCAGCAATATAAAAGGTAAGGGGTGTGTATGTGTGTGTGTTTGAATACATTTCAGATAACAAGATAATGAGATTACTGTCACAAAATTCTAGAGTCTGCTGGTCATAAAGTTATACATTAAATATTATTTTCTAATTTTTAGTTATGCATGAGAAAGAAACACATGCTCTCATCAGTAGCAATACAAAATGCAAATGTGTTAGAATGTCAATAAAAACTACTTGATATTAATGAAAACATAATTTTTAAAGGAAATAATAGTTGTTTGCAGCTCTTCATCACCAAGGATCTGCTTCAGAAGGTTAAAGGTTATTTTTGCAGTTGACCTCATGTAGATAACTGCCTTCCAGGAATTTTTCTCATGTTTTTCCAATGTGGGCAAAGAGGGAAATGTAGAAACTAGGGATCTAAAGAAGCACAGCAATATGAAAATGATAAATCAAGTGGGGCAGGTGGAATTAGTTTAGCAAATAGAAGATACTTAGGGTTGATTGTCCAGTCTACACAGTGGATATCTATAGCTAGCTTATTATGAATAAACAATATAACATAATTAAAGCTTCACCCTAGTGTTCTTGAATAAGAATATGGTTACCCTTTTGGGATTATCTATCCAGAATGGATGAGTATTAATAATTCGTTCTTAAAATAAACAAAAGAGCTAAAAAAATACATTCAGTAGAGGGTTAACTTTGTTCTTTAATGCCAGTTAAAGCAATAATGTCTTTATTACTTTCCTGGGGCTGCCATAACAAATTACCACAAACTTGATGGTTTTAAACAACAATAATTTATTACCACACAGTTCGAGAGGCCAGAAATCTGAAATCAAGGTGTCAGCAGGGCCATGCTCTTGTGGGAGGCTCTGGTGACCTATCCTTTCTTGCATCTTCCTGCTTCTGGGGTTATCAGACATCCTCAGAATTCCTTCATTTATAGATTCAGCACTTGGGTCTCTAATCCATCCTACTCCAGTATGACCTTGACTTTATCACATCTGTATTGACCCTATTTCCAAATAAGTTTACATTCATAGGTATCATGAGTTAGGAATTTACCCTATCTTTTTGGAGAGCATAGTTCAATCCCTAAGAGTATCCTACAAAAAGCATTATGTTTTTAAAAATCTCTTTGTTAAAGGAAGAGATTCCCATCAACAACATTTAACAATACTATATCTGTACAGGACAGACTTCAGAAACTTGAATTAGAAATTAACAAAGGCCAAAATAAACAATTGAAACACTCTTTTTTTATTTTAAATTAATATGAGCGTACAAATTTTTAGATTACATAGTTCTCACTTCCAGGGTAAAGTTCCAGTTGTATATGAGCCCCCCACCCAGGGGGCATGTTATATGCACACACAATGTGCCTATTAGGTGAGATCCGGCCATAGGGCCTCTTGTCTTCTGACAATCGTCCCCTTCTCCCTTTCCTTCCTTCCTCCCCTGCCCCTGTATGTACTACACGTATTTCTGTTTCATTTTTCATGTGAGCATGTAATTGTTTTTATATTGCTTTCATATTAATATTGAGTACATTGGATATTTATTTTTCCATTCTTGTGACGCTTTACTAAGAAGAATGTGTTTCATATCGATCTAGGTGAATATATAATACTCTTTTCTAACTCTAAGAAGTCCTTCTACCCATCACCTCTGCTGCTTTCCCATCAGTGGGAAGAGTCAGTAGTATCTTCTAAGTGACCAAAAATGCTATCCCTGAGCTTTATCTGACTACCTGTTTCTCACACCATCCCCGGTTAAGAGCGCAGACTCTAGAATCTGATGCTTTAACTTCAATTTTTGCCACCTCTCACTTGCTAACTGGCTCTTCACTTCAGTACCAACAATAGGCAAATTGAAGCGGCTGTCAAGTTTCTTATAGTGAAGTTGTTTAATGAATTTTATCATTTGGTCTCAAACTCACTGACTGCTACAATTATATGCTCTTTGGGCACCTTTTGTTGTAATGTTTCATTAAAAGAAAAATATATACTTCTTGATGTATTGCATTCTTTTAGTCACATACAACTGGATGTGTGGCTGTTCATTCCGAACTTAGTGGTCTGCGTGAGGTCTGCCTCATTGACCTTTTCAATCTTGTGAATATCAGTATAAAATATTTCTTTTTTTCCTAAATATTATTTTTGACAAAATCAGGATATCTTAACTGGTCTTTGCTTAAACCCTGGAAGTTTTATCTTTTATGTCCTCCTTTGCTCTCGTGGATGGGTTAGGGTAATTATTCTGAAAAGAATGTCAAAACATAGCAAATGGTCTAGAATAACTCAGTTTATATCCCTTGGTAAGAGGGGAAAGGTCTTGGGAGAGAATTAATAATGTCCTATTGCTGCTTGCAAGGGACATCAACCAAATTGATAGTGATCTTGTTTTTACTTCAAGGTAGTACTGAAATTCATAAAGATGAACTAAAGCTATAGAGGCCAAAGGCTGGGCCAGATGAAGGAGCTGTTCGGTACAGGTGTGGGGTGTTCATTAGTGTAAAATGGTGATTCAAAGACAAGATAGGTGATCATTAGACTAATTGGAGAAAGGTATTTGTGGATGGAAGGAGGCTGTGAGAATTTATAGTCAAAAGGAATATATATTTGCTTTTGTCTATGGTGTAAAATTATTCTTACCAATTTCAAAAACGCTGGCTTCCATCTCTATTTCAAGGGAATCCTTCCAGGCCACTTAAATTTAACTTAAATCTCTTCTCCTAGGTCACTGGGTATCAATGGGACACATCATTATTCCATGGCACCAGCGTGTGTATTTAAAAAAGAGAAAATTACCCTTTGAGAAAAAGAGAAAGTACCAATCCTTTTTCAGAAGAAATCACAATTTTCATTTTTAATGTGTTCTGGTAAACTTGCAGAAGATTCAGGGCTTTTTGTTCCTCTCAGGTCAGTAGGGGTCCTTGACTATTATTTCCAGAGCTTAGGTGGAGTCCTTCTCCAATTCTTGGCCTCCCAGTGAACCCAAACCATACCCAGGCAATCACACATCACTTATAAAGCACAATATGCAATGAAGGCTTGACCTCTCGGGCAGGAAGTGGCAAGAATGTACCTGTAGTTGAATGTAGGTGTGCAGGTATTCTAGGAGGAAAATAGTTCTCATTTCCAATGAAAATGTGCACCCAGAAAGGGGTGACAATTTTCACAGGCCAGGGTAGGGAAACAATTGCCCAGGTTTTCAACCCAGATCTCCCATCAACTCTTTCTGTGATCTTAAGCAGGCAGGCTTCAGCTTCCCTATCTCGAACATGAACAGGTTTCACTGAATGGCATCTGAGCATCTTTCCTGTTCTAAGGTTGAGAGGCTTCCCAGCACACTAAGCAGCTGTGTCCCAGCGCGGTCTTCTCCATCGATTTCTGAATCTGGGCTCTTTCCTCTGTGCTATACATTTCTCCCTTCCTCTGCTCCTTACCTTCCTCATCATTTCTTTTTCTCTTTGTTTCTCTGACCCCTCTTATTCCCTTTCCCCTACCCTAAATTAGGAATAGGTAAATTCCCTTCAGGAATTTAATGTTTAATGTTCAGATGGCGTTTAGATGTAATAACACTACTGCCTTCTGTTCTTTAAACAACAAAACAATATTTTTATTTTAAAGCAAAATGTGAAGAGATATTCACGAAGCTCTTATTCCCTCCAGGTTATGGTGAGGCATCCTAAAAGTCCTGCACTGGATCCAGCATAGGGGCTCATGCCTGTAATCCTAGCACTCTAGGAGGCTGAGGCTGGAGGATGGTTTGAGGCCAGGAATTTGAGCCTGAACAAAATTGAGACAACCCACCGTCTCCACAAAAAGTACAAAAATTATCCAGGTGTGTTGGCATGCACTTCTTGTCCCAGCTGCTTAGGAGGCTGAAGCTGGAGGATCTCTGGAGCTCAGGAGTTTGAACTGGCAAGGAGCTATGATGACGCCACTACACGCTAGCCAGGGCCACAGACCAAAAGACCCCGTGAAAAAGGAAAACAACATCCTGCAGTCACCTTGTTTCCATCTGGCACTCAGGGACCCTTTCCCAAGAGTACTAACATCCTATCTTCAGTTACAAGTCCCCCTAACCACATTGTACCCCCAACCTCAGGGGCTTTCCCAGGGCTAGAGATACAGATTGATTGTACCGGATCTTTCTTGGGATCAAGATGCTCCAACTTAGAGTTTGCAGCTGTTGCTTGGCCTGGAGCTACTCAGACACAATCATGGTGAACATCACAAGCAAGCCCTCCTAGCCTTGTTACGGCCACTTCTATGAAGAACGTGTAGTGCTCCTTGTTTTGTGTGAATACAAAACAAATGGAGTTCTGATGTCTTTTGTAATTTTCACAGCAGGTTTTTGAAGCCCTTTAGGTTTTCAACAATCACAAAATAATTCCTTCTCTAATCTGGGACAGCGGAAAATGACTAAGAGCTACTATTTATTTACCAAGCACTCAGTTCCTCCTTACTACAGTTCCATGGGGTAGATGTTATTAGTAGCATCACTATTCTGCCGTTGAGGACATTGAGGCACAGAGATGTTAAGCAATTTGCCAAAACATGCACAGCCAAGTGAGAGACTGAGCTGAATGTCAAATGGAGGTAGCCTGGATGAAAGTATGGGCACTTTATAACCATATCATATTCACATTTGAGATTCCACAGGTCCACAGCCAGTCAGTGGTGGACAAGGACCAATCCATTTCTCAGGTCAGATCCAATGACCTCAGCCACCTTGTCCTACTGCGGCATGGTAGGGTTACGAAGCGGGCCTACCAGGCTGTACCTTCTCTCTAGTGATTCTGATAATTGAAATGGGGAGAAAATTCCCCAAACACAACCAATGGATGTAGCTTGGCAGGCTTTGGGGTGTCGGTTTAAAAAAAAAAAAAACCCAAACTAATGCATGCCATGAGAATTACAGAATTGCCACACTAAAACGGCAGGGAAATCGTGATACCTAAAACCTCAGCTTGAGGCAGAAACTAATGGGGGGGATGAAATTTCCACAAAATAGACTTTTAACATTCACACAATAAACTATCTAATAAACTAGGCAATTGTCATAATATTTGGTTTCATTGAGAACACAGCCTGTTAGCAACAGGGAATAACTTAAGCTGTTAATTAAATACAAAATTCAGTTCTCATAAAAACATAGTAATTAGTCTTTTCTTACCTTAGGATATCTGCATCAGCAAATACTGAAATTTCTCAGGAAGGGAAATAAGAGGGTTCTTAACGTTAGTGATGCTCACCATTGCTTTGCCACGGTGGCTTTGCATGTTCAGCACTCAGGAGGATTTCTCTTTTACTTCTAGAAGCGTTTTTGTTTGTTTTGTTTTCTGGTTATTTATTTATTTTGACCAGTTAGAGTATGCTACTACCTGGCAGCAGTAGAGGATCAGTTAAATTCACGTAGCCTTAACTACAAAATACACATATTCGTATAAGGGAGTACCTAGTAGTAAATTTCTACTGTGGCAAACCTAACCAACCACTCCCCCCTCAAAAAATTAATTTTAACAGTGTAAGAAGCAAATTAATTGACCATTAATGTATGAGGTAGATAGTTGTAAAGAACAAGGTTGAAGGGATGAACATCTGCACATGGGCGCAATCACAGTCACCCAGCAGGTAGGATGGTACAGTAGTTAAGCACCCACATCATCAGACAGATGTGGTTTCACACTCCAGAGCTTTCATTTTTTTCAGCTGCAGCACTGCAGGTCAGTTACCTAACATAAAACCGCCTTCCCTTGTCTGGAGATAATTATGTGTTCCTGGCATAGTACCGCCGTGGTAAGATTAAGCAAGACGGCCATGAATGAAGAGCTTGGCCCAGAGCTACCCATATTCTCCCTTTGGTGAGCTGTACTTGACCAATCCCATGGTTTTCCAAGATCCAAGCTCTTTCCTGTCCTTAAGGCTATGTGGTCAGACCCCTTCACTCAGTCAATCAATGACACAAGTTGTCTATTGCCTTCTCTAAGCATGTGTTCACACTTGACCTTACTTAAGAAGTCTTACTTATTGTTAAGTATGTTAAGGGTGATAATGGTCATGTTAAAAACTATGTCCCTAAAGTTAAAAATGTAAATGTATAGGCAGAATGACATAATGTCTGTAATTTGCTTTGGCATACTTCAGGAAAAAAATGGGTGGAAGGAAATAAGTGAAAGCAAGGCTGGTGGGACATTGACAACTGTTTGAATCTGGAATGTGGACACACAGGAGTTTAATATCTAATTCTCTTTACTTTGGAGTGTATTTGAAATTTTCTGTTAAGAATTACTCTTTCTTGAACCCTTTCCCCTAGCTGATTTAGATGCCCTCTCATACTCCTTAACAACACTATTAGATCATCCCTTAGCTGTTCTCCTAATTATCTGTTTCCTGCACAGTCTGCACTATTAGACCATGAACTTTTTAAAGGTAGAAATCTGAATATTATTCATTTATTCATCACCACACCTGAAACAAAACATAAGTGTAAGGTGATCATTGCAAAGCAATTATTTATGAAGTTAAATAAACATTTTGTTTGTAATGCCTCTTCCATGTTTTGAAGGGTTCTTCTTTGAGTAGTTTTGTTGTTATGACCTTCCTAGGTCAATCTCAGGTGCTGAGAGTTCTTTCCTATATCAGCTACTGGCTTTTAAAACTAATTAAAATGAAAAGCCATTATAATACTTACCTGTGCTAGGAATTATAAATTCTCTGTCACTAGTTATTGTTAATTAAAAGGAGGATATTTTCCACTTATCCCAAAGAGTACAACATCTACCATCTCCCTGCAACTTGGATTTAACAGATGTGTGCCAAACACTTCTTTAACAGCTCCCCAGCTATGACTGTGGCCTTCAAAACCATCATTTTCCAAATCGATTTAAAGATGTTTTTGAATATAGATTCAAGGCACCTTCATGACAGTGTTAGTGGTGCTTCCCATCTCCCAAATGTTCACTTTCCTGTCGTTTTTAGATTATGTATACAGGTTACAACATATTTTTAGAACATATGGCATATTTCTGAAGATCAAAAGCTTGATTTTAGGACACATTCCATGTAATTGTCAAAACTCCATAACATGGCAAGGAGATGTTAGTCAAAGGCTAAAAAATTTCAGTTAGATAAGAGGCATCAGTTCAAGAAATCTATCATACTCTGTGGTGACTGTAGTTATTAACAATCTAATATATTCTTAAAAATTGCTGAAAGTGGATTTTAAGTATTGTTGCCATAAAAAGTAAGTGTGTGAAGTAGTGCATATGTTCGTTAGCTCAGTTTAACCAGTCCACAATATGAATATTTCCAAACGATAAATATACACAATGCTTATTTGTTAATTAAAATAAACAAATAAATAAATATGCTTTTAATAAAAACAACTCTGTGGAACCATTCTTCCCATGTTGAAACATAGGGTCATTGAGTGTCAAATAATTATGATAGAAACAACTTGTGACTCATTCAATAAACATTTGTTATACTCTTATCCTGTGTGCAGAATCTTCCAGGAATAACACACCTTCTTTTATTGAGCTTACATTTTAGAGAGTGCCATTAGTTCCATGTTAGATATGAAAACAACTATTACTAGAAGTTCTCAGTCCACTCCTCCTACCTCATCTACTAGTCAAGAACCTTGCCCTAATCATATTAGGGCAATATGCCTTCTGTATCATCAATTTTCTTTTCTTTACTTAATCATTTTCAAAAATTTAAACACTTTTTATCACTTCTCCCAACTAAGGAAAAAAAAAACCCTCTTGGCTCTCCATTCCACTCTAGTTCCCACCCTACTTCTTTGTTCCTCTTAAGAAAGTGGCTTGTGTTCACTGTCTCTGTTTTATCTCCTCCTGAGTGGTCACTTTCTCTCCTCTCATTCTCTCTGGAATTGCTCATATCAAACATTTTCTTCTACCAGAATGGCTATGGCGAGGTTACCTATAACCTCCATTTTGTTAAACTCAACGATTAACTCCTAGTCCTTATGTTGCTTGACCTGTCAGAAACATTTGATTTAGTTGATGAATTTCTTGTCTTTGAAATTTGACAGCACACTCTGCTGAGCTTCCCCTTCCTTTTCTAGCCATGCATTCTTAGTCTCCTTTGCTGCTTCTACCCTCTCCCCCTACCTTTATCTTCACTCCCTCTACACTCATTCCCATGCTGCTATCATCAAATGTCATGGCTTTAAATAGCATTGATATGGTAATCACTGCCAAACGTCCTACCTCCATCCTAGACCTCATCCCTGAACTCTAGGCTAATACAGCCACGTGACTATTCCACATCCCTACTTGACATCTTAACCTTTGCATGCTCATACTGACCTCCCCATCATTCACTCCCCAAATATGCCCTTCTAGAATGGTTTGTATCTCAGTAAATGGCAACTCTAGCCTCTGATTTTTCAGGCAAAATTTCTCAAACCGTGCTTCATTCTTTCCTCTCTCTTTTTATAACCCCACATACTATCCTAGCAAGTATTTTTAGTTTTACCTTCAAAATTTATCCAGAACATGATCATTTCTCCCAACCTCTACTGACCCCATCTTAGTTTAAGCTACCTTCATCTCTTGCTTGAATGATTTCCAAAATAGCCTCCAGAATGACTTCTCTGCCTTTATCCTTGCCCTCTACGATCTGTTTTCTTCATAGTAGCTAGAGTATTTCTCTTAGAATGTAAGCCAGACCCTGCCGTTCTCATCTGAGCTTCCAGTCTCTTTTAGAGTAAACATCAACTCCCTATACTCACCTCTAAGACCCTATACTTGCTATTCCTTCTTCCTGGAATATTCTTCCCACAGGTATCTGCACACCTTGCTCCTTCCCTTCTTCCACTCTTTACTCAAATTTCACCTTCTCAGTAACTTTCCTTGACCACCCTCTTTAAAAACTACAACTCTCTTCTTCCCCCTCACTCCTGTTTGTTTTTTATCCATAGACTTGGCATCATTTAACACGTTGCATGTTTTATGTTCTTGTGCATTGTCCATCCCTCGTCATACACACTGAGAATGTGAACATGAGGAGAGTCAGGCATTTTCATCTATTTTATTCATTTCTGAATGACCAGTGCACAGAACAATGTCAGACATATGGTAGGCACTTGTTAATTAGCTGTCGATAGGTTGAATGATGAATGAACTTACTCTTAGCCAGGCACAGGAGATACAGTAAACAACAAGATGTGGTCCTTGTCCCTTATCAAGAAGCTTACAGTATAAAGGGGAAAAAAAAATAGAAAAGTTAGCAGAATATCTATTCAAAATGTTAATTGCAACACTAGGTATGTATGCCAGGGAGGCTATGGGAATACATGATAGACAATAAATGTCCACTAAAGTTTGAAAGAATGGCTTCCACTTAGTTTTACTAACAACAATAGGAATACTTCTCTTGAGACACTGCCACTCTCCTAATGACTCCTGTCCTGTTCAGCTTCTGGAGAAGGACTGGAAACTAAAGGGACACTATTGCTAATGGTGTTCAGCTTGACCATCAGAAATGCAAAGTATTGATCTTTACATTTGTTGAAATTACCAAGTAAACATAGAGGCAAACTGAAAGAAAAAGGCAAAATGTTCCACAATAGGCAATGTCAAAGAGAATTGCAAAGAGACTCGTTATTCTGCTATAAGATGCAAACTGCATACTTTGGACTCAATATTGTCAATTGTATATTTCCTTTAGCCAAAGGTGAGTCAGTTTGAGGAGGAGAAAAGAGAAAATAACAAAAACATGAATTGCTGAGATGGAACCTTCCCCCGCTGCTAAAACTTCTCACTGGCGCTGTGTCTGGCAACAAAGCAATAGACTGAAAAATGAAAAAGTAAGTCAACCAATTGTTTTGTCGGCACGACACATACATATTCTTTGACTTCTTTCTCCCTGAATTGATATTGTGTATGTGTAGTTTGAAGGCTAGAAAATGGGGCAGTTGAGGGGAGGATATTATGAGATGCATTTGATTCCAGATCTTTCCTCTCTTTTTCCCATGATCTGACTTTTCCTGGGTCTTAGAAGATTGGGAATTAGCATAAATGTTCTACAGCTATGCTAAACAGAGATGTATACTATGGCTCCAAATAATCCTTTTTCACTCCAAGAAATAGTATACCTTGGTCTGTACCAGAAGCAGCCAAAGTGATGATAGGGGCCATTGGTTGGTACTGATGGAGTAGGCATGCTCACTCATATAAACAAAGTGCAGAGCATGAGGAAGGAAGATCAAGTCTAGTCTTTGGAACTCCTATGTTGAAGGGGCCCATGAGAAACACAACACAAGGGTATTTGTCAGAGAAGTTGGAAGAATTGTCCATTTCAGTAGTCAAGGGAAGAAAGAAATTATCATGGAGGTCAGCAGTGTGACGTGGCACGGTGAGATCAAATCAGACAAGGACTAGCCACAAGGTAGAAGCAACCTAAATGCTTATCAGTTGATGAATGGATAGGTCATATATGCTAAAGGCATACAATGCAATATCATTCAGCCTTTAAAAGAAAAAGAATGCCAATACATGCTGCAGTCGGGATAAACCTTGAAGAAATTATGCTAAGGGAAGGGACCAGTCACAAAAGGACACATATCATATAATTCCACTTGTATAGAATGTCTAAATATGCAAATACAGAGGCACTGAAAGTAGATTAGTGGTTGCCAGGCAGGAGGGCGGGATGGGGAGAGACTACTTTTAGGGTGCCCGCAATATTTTGGAACTAAAGCTGATTGTTGCATAACAAATGAATGTATTAAATGCCACTGAATCATACGCTTTAAAATGTTAATTTTATGTTAATATAAACTGCACCTCAATAAAGAAAATAAGATGAGAACTAAAAACTGGCCATTAGATTAAGAAGTTATTAAGATTTCCTTGAGAGCAGTGTCAATGGTGCAGCGGGAGCACAAGCCAGATTCCAGTCAGGTGAGACATGACTGGGTATTGCCAAAAGGGATGCAAGAAGTATTAAGAAATCCTTCAAGAAGTAGAAAGACCAGCTTGGTGTCTGTTGCTCAATGGTTAGAGCACTAGCCACTTACACCTGGGCTGGTGAGTTTGAACCTGGCCCTGGCCTGCTGCACAACAATGACAATTGCAACAACAACAAAAACAAATAGCTGGGTGTTGTGGTGGGCACCTATAGTCCCAGCTATTTGGGAAGCTGTGGTAAGAGAATCACTTAAGCCCAAGATTTTGAGGTTGCTGTGAGCTTTGACGCCACGGCACCCTACCAAGGGTGACATAGTGAGACTCCGTCTCAAGAAAAAAAAAAAAAGAAATAGAAAATAGAGTTAGAGCTGGAGGCTTAAAGAGGGCTGCTCTTTATTCACTGATGATAGAGGTAACCTTAGCCTTTGTATTTACCAAGGTGGAGTCATTAAAGAGACATAGAGGATAAGGGTACAGGAGAGACACTGGCTGCCTGCTGGAGTGTGGTCCCTACAGAGGCCCTGGGGATAGAAGCCAGACAGAGCAAAGATAAGGGGTGCACCTTAAATAGAAGGTGGAACTGTGCCTCCCCCTCCCATGGCAGGCAGGAATCAAGGATTCAGGAGCAGGCAGGGCCGTGGAAGGGAGGTGAGGATTTTCCCATCCATTCACATTGTCTCTATGAGATCAGAAGCAATGATTAAAACTGGACACTTGAAATACTCCCATGTGCTTACTGGAAATTGACCGGCTTCCTTTCCTGTAATTCTTAATAAGCAAACAAAGACTGGTCTCAAGAGTCTTTCATTTTTATTTATTTCAATTGTCTATATTAGTCTTGTATATTTTATTCTATAACTCCTCATACCCCCATAGACATTAATTTAAATTTTGAATTCTCTTCGTATAATGAGCAAATATATTCGTAATGTTAGGAAAACCCAGTAAATCCAGTGAGCTCTCTAATTCTAATAATCTTAAAGTACACTGTCTGAGGCATCTAAAGTTCAGTACCTTAGAGAGTTAATTAAGTCAAGTTAATTGGAAAAGATCTAATCTCCAGATAGGTAACATGGTTGATTATCTTGTTTATGCTTAAACAGAGTAACAGAGGTCATTACAATACTTTTTAGAACATTATTGATTGATATATAATTTCTTAATTAATTTTGATTGACAATATCTCTTGCTACTTGAATTCACTCTCCCTTTACAATGTCCTCAGCACAACTGATCTGTTGAAACTATGGTGATTTAGTAAATGAATATACATTTATCTAGTTTTAACATACAAAAAACCCTGACATTTGGGATTTTAGTGATACTCTGTATAAACTAGTACTTTCACGTACATGTGTGACATGCAGCCAGGGGTCAAACTGGATGGATGGAAGTTTGGGGGAGCAGTGGAGGTAACAATAGGTACTTTGGATAGGACTTGTAGCCCCCCCCCCCTTAATATCCATAGCTATCTTCTGCTTCTAAGCTACTTAGACTAGACATACGCTCCAGGTAAAAACATTGTGCTTGCTTGGCAAGTGCAACTTCCAACCCCTTCTTCTAGCCAGTTTGCAGTCTTAGGGTCCTTGCTCTATAGAAATGCTGAAGATACTTCTCTGCATAAGATAGCCATTTCTGAAAATGGAGCTGGGGCAGGCTGCTTTGTGACTGGAAGGTACCATAAGTAAGAGATAGAATCAGCTTGAGAGACTGTAGAAGGAGTTTCTAGTTTTGATAGGAGTTCAAACTAACATTATCTTCTGCATAAATTTCATTATGTTATCTACAATGAACCTGAACCCCAAAGAACAACCAAAGAGACTTGGTACTCATTCAAAATTTAACAATGTATGTGTGTATATATATAAATATATATTATACATACATGCTGTTTATGTACGTGCGTGTGTGTATATAGATAAAACACATTTCACTGAGATCTCAGTGGTATGATATTATACCTAATAAAATACTTACATCGAACAATCTATTTCTTTCCAAATATTAATTATTGGGAAACTTATCTCCTACCTTTCCTCATAACAATAACTATTTCTAAAACGATATCCCCAAAATAAATTCTGAAGGCAAATTATCTTTCTTTTTGGCACTATTTCCTATATTAAAGCTAACAATTTCAGAGCAATTATCTGGAACAAAACAGGAGCTTTAAAAGGAAAGGAGCCCCTGTAGATTCTGACTCAGTTTGGAGGGCTCAATGCCACATGTGTGAGTTACCTGCTGTTCTGACCATTTCAGAAGCGTAAAACATGGAGTTTGAGGATCAAACTGAAAAGAATGGAGAAAGTTGAGAATACATAAAGCAGCTGTGTTTAAAAGAAACTTTCAAATGTTTTCTGTCTCACCACTGGCACAGCGGGAAGAGAAAGTGCTGTGAATGAGTATGTTTTACATTTGGAAAGTATAATGAAATTCCCCATAATATGTAAGCAATTAGCAAAGCACTGGTGTTTTGCATAGACTTTTGTCCTTATTATAATAATTTCTTACGTATTGATATCACTTCAGGGTTTACAACATTCTGTGACATATATCCTCTCACTTTAGTAAGTTACCCAACAGTTTTTGCCACACTCTGTATTCTATCTCATGTAGCCTTCATAACAGCCACATGCAGTAGGGTCTGGGATCTCATTTTGCAGATGAAGAGACTGAGGCTTGGATTGGGTAAGTGCTTTGTGCTTGCTGGTGTAACCTTAAGGTAGGAGGACCCTGGCTTCTACCTCCGGAGCAAGTCACTCTTTGCCTTGTGCCCAGAGTTTCTAAAACTTGCCTTCTCTTCCTGCCAGTTTGAACCTCTACCTCTTCTGAAGTGTGGTCCATTTTTGTTCAAAAGTTTCATTGCTAGCCCCTGTGGGACAGTAGTCACATAAGAAAGAATTGCTAAACAATGACAATCCTAATTACAGCAATAATAATGGTAGTTGCTAATATTAATTGAGATAAACTGACTGTTATCTAACATTGACGAGGGGCCTTGGATTCCTTATCTCATTGAATACCTACGTCATTCCTGGGTTCCATTTGAGTCTTAATCAGTCCTGGAAGGCTAGCAGAACCTCCGCAGATAAGACCACAAGGCTCCTTGAGGCTAAAGGACATGTCTAAGGTCACAGTGCTAGTAGGGTGAGTGCCAGAATCCACATCGTCTGTCTTCCTGTCAGATATACTTACTTTCTTTATATGCCTTTAAAATATCAGCGCTTGGCCAATCCACATCTCAAATGATACATTCTGTGTTTGTTTTGCCTATTTATTTCCACAGCAGGCACTGATACTGCAGTAAAATTAATGATTGTGTCCTTCCTTAGTGCTCTCCTCTATTCAAATTGCTTTATGCCCCAAGGATAGGGAAGTGATGGCCTCTCTGTGCATCTGTGTCTCTTTTTCATTTCATCTTATTCCTGACAACAAATTGAACTTCTGATGTGGATAGATAAGATTCTGACTCACTGAGCTGCAAGGCAAGGATGACTCAGTAGAATGAATATGTTCTCATGGAAGTCTAGAAAAGTGATCGTAGGGAAGAAAAAAGTATAGATTAAGAAAATGATGTTTGTCTCCATGATGAGTCACTGTGTCAACACCTCAAACAATGCATCCACTTTGTTCAAAGTTTTGTGAGGCAGTTAGCTATTATAATACTTTGCATCTCTTTTCTAGGAGGAGGTATGGCATAATGGTAGAAGCATAGGAGACAGGAGAACTGGGTTCTAAGCCCAGACCTACCACTAACTAGATGTGGGACCACTTCCCTTCTGTATACCTAAGTCTCTTTACTGGCAAAAGAGAATGTTTTAGTGAATCATCTCTAAATGCCTTTAATGATAACCAAGGTTTGCAGAGGGCTTCATAAACCACTTCTATGAACCCATCTTATTTGTTCATCATTATACGCCTGAAAGTCAAGTCTTTCTCCAATTTATAGAAAAGGTAAGGGATCAGGACTCCAGAGCCAAAGTAACTAATCCAAGGTCATTTAGCTAGAAGTGGTGGAGCTAGAAATCAAGCTCATGTTTCATTGATTCTGAGCATCATCTTCTTTTCATCTGCATTGGCTTAATATATATTTGGGTTAAATGCTTATCTGGATTTTATTGATTAATTGATATCCTAATAGTTGATTCTATTTTGTATATAGATTTTTTTTTACTTCTAAAATGTCCAGTCATTACCTTAATTTGCTGACATCCAAGGTAAAGCAAATATGTTATGATTTTGTAGGAGAATAACCTTTTTCTTGATAGATAAGGGTAACAGAGAAAGTAAGTGATTTCTTAAATGTAAGTTAAGATCTGAGAACATTTCCATATCTTTAGGACTTAAGCTTACTTGAAAGTAAGGGAGACGGCAAGATGGTTGACTAGAAGAAGTGTACATTTGCTGCTCTCAAGAAGATCAGAGGTTGTAGGTAGAACTTCACATATGGCTGGACTATCTCAAAAAGAGCAGTGTGAACCATCAGAGAAGTGAGCAGAGACACTCAAAGTCATGGAGAGAGTGGCCCAGTGATCCACTTGGCAACATGAGATGATACCTGAGGGAAGCGTCTACATATGGGGAAGTGTTAGGGAAAACATCCCTGGGCTCCACCTTCCACAAGTGGACACTGCAATCTAAGTTCTGAGAGGATGCCCCCCCTTGCTGCAGCAGAGCTCTAAACTGCTCAGGGAGCTGCTCAGAGACTCTGCAGCAGCACTGCAGTAAAGAGCAGGCATAGTAGAGTCTCACTCGTTTCTTGTCCCAGGTCACTGCAACAGATGCCATGTTGCATTTTCAGCCACAGTGTACCTGGTCTGCAGTGGGCAGCTGTACTGTAGTGAATTTCTCATTACCATTGCTGGGTCAGGGAAGCAGCAGGAAGGGTGAATGTTCTCATGTGCACTATGACTAGATACCAAATACACATCCAACCACCCCAGCAGCATCTCACCCTATCAATAGCACCACTGCTTCCACCTAAGTAGTGCCATAACAATTGACTCAGTTAGACCTGGGCAGAGGGAGAGTCTTGGCCACCCTAATTCCCTGGCAAGGTACTGCACATTTCCCTGGACCCAATAGTCAAGGGTGGCTTACCTGTTATGGCCCAATGAGCCACCACACTGCCAGCTGCATTTCCATAACCTAGCAAGGTACCAGCCAAGGCCCCCCAACCAAGTTCCTACACCCACATTTGGGAGCTTTAAGGTCCTGTGAACCACCCATGTGCCTGCCTAGAGCCTGTTACCTGTTCAGACACTGACAAAAGTCCTATAGCATCCCTAGGCACATGCCAAGACCCCATACCCCAACCCACTGCCAGTTATCGTCCGATGAATGCCTGTCAAGGTTCCACAACATGTCCAGGAGCCTGATAAGGAACTGACACCCTCCTAGGCACCAGGCAAGGACATGCCATGGGGCTCCATGGAATGGGACTCACCTAGATCCCTAGTAAAGCTTCCAATAGTGGCCTAGGGACTAACACATAACTCTGAATGAATATCTCCCCAAACCAGGTGAGACTATTAGTAGTATAGGGGAATAGGACAACACAGTAGAACAGTGGTTTTACAGGGTTTCAGTGGATCTGCCCCTCTCCTGCGTCCTTAATCATTCCAAGTAGGACATAAAGGCACTATTTAAGGACATCATCTTCTTTCACTAAGAAGAGTTTCCAGACAAAGGAAATAAGTGTTCTACAAACCTGTTGGCACTGAGCTGAGCAAAGAGATTTTCAATGAGAAGAAACCAACAGAAGAATGCAGGCAACATGAAAAAACTAGCTAGTTCAAAGGATATTAATAGAACCATAGCAATAGACCACAACCAGAAAGAAACTGTTGAAATGTCACAAATGGAATTCAGAATGTGGATGACAAATAAGATGAATGGGATTGAAGAGAAAATTAAAAACAAACACAAAAAAGAATTCTTTTTCAAGACATGAATAAAAAATTTTAAAAACTCAATAAAGAAATGGAAAACATAAGAAAGGTTATACTAGAACTTAATCTAAGTAGTAACTCACATTTGTAATCCTAGCATTTTGGGAAGCTGAGGCAGGAGAATTGCTGGAGCTCAGGAGTTTGAGGCTAGCCTGAGCAAGAGAGAGGCCCTGTCTCTACTAAAAATAAAAATTAGGCTCGGCGCCTGTGGCTCAATCAGCTAGGGCACCAGCCACGTACACCTAAGGTGGCGGGTTCAAATCCCCAGCCTGGGCCCGCCAAACAACA
>CAUYQV010114794.1:0-20943 GCA_963574575.1 Galagoides demidoff
AAAAGAAATACAAATGGCCCAGAAACATGAGCGATCAACTTTGTCAGAAATCAATACAGTAAAAATATGGCACCGTTCTTAAGCTATTAAAAATTGAAAGATCAGGCTCGGCGCCTGTGGCTCAATTGGCAAAGGCGCCAGCCACATATACCTAAGATGGAGGGTTTGAATCCCCAGCCCGGGCCTGCCAAACAACAATGATGGCTGCAACCAAAAAATGGCCGGGCGTTGTGGCAGGCACCTGTGGTCCCAGCTACTTGGGAGGCGGAGACAGGAGACTCGCTTGAGCCCAGGAGTTGGAGGTTGCTATGAGCTGTAATGCCATGGCACTCTACCCAGGGGGATAGCTTGAGGCTCCATCTCAAAAAAAAAATAAAAATAAAAATAAAAATTGAAAGATCAAAGAGACATTAATAAAATCAAGAGTTGGTGTGAAAAAATAAAACTTTCTCCTAGATTATTTATGAGATTATAAATTGAGATGGCTTTTCTAGAAGGCAATTTAATAATATGGATAAAGTCTTTAAAAATGTGCATACTCCACGGTGTCCATTTCTAGAAATGTATTCAATAGGCCTAAAAAGAATTAAATGCAAGATGTTTATTTTAACAGTTTTTACATCAGTCAGTGGGAAATCTAGTTACAACTTAGATGTCCATTAGTAGTAGCTGGTTTACATAAATTATGCAATATCCATAATTTTCACTTTTATTTAAACTCTTCCATATTTTCTTTTATAATTTAAGATGCTTATCTCATAATTTTAATAATTAAATACGATGCTACAGATAAAGTACGTAACAGTGACTGTCACATTCTTAACATACGTTTGCTGAGTCCAAATCCTTAGCAGGAATGCATTTAATGTCTAGTCATGTGATCAGCTCGGGTTTCTTGCCGATAATTTACGGTAAAGAATAATATGCAAATAAGTTACTTACCCTTTCTCGAAGTCTCAAATCATACTTTACTGTCATATCTTTACAAAATTTGCTTTTCTCCAAAATGCCATGCATGGTCTGAAAATCAAAAAAGACAATTGTTTCTTTTCTTATAAAAACAATCACCCTTCACACTGAAACATCTAAATAATACATGTCATCCCATTGAATAAAAAAGAACTAGCAATAATTTTCCTTTGTAAAAATTACCTCTTTTCTATATGTCTTATCCTTTTGTCTCTTCATGCCTGATTTTGATATTTTCTTCTATCTTCTATTTCAGAGGTCAGTGAACTACAGCCCATAGGCCAAATCCAGGCCTTCATCAGCTTTTGCCAATGAAGTATTTTATTAGAACACAGCCACACCATTTACAAATGTACTGCCTGTGGCTGCTTTCCCACAGCAGAGCTGGAAGGTTGTGACACAGACCATATACACCATAAAACCTAAATACTTATTATTTGGCTCTTTACAGAAAAGGTTTACTAACCTCTGTTGTAGCTCCTTAAATCTCCATTCAGATGCATCTAAATTGCTGTAAGACCATCCACTAAGCCTTAATTTCAATCATATTTTTAGTTCTAGAATTTTCATGTGGTTCTTGTTTATAATTTATTATTTACAGTTCTCTGCTAAAATTCTCAATGTCATCTTCCACTCTGTATAAAATGGTGATTTTTAGTCTATGTCTGATAACACTAGATATCAGGTAACTCCTGTGGCTGTTTCTATTGTCTTGTCTTATGCTCATTTTTGATCATGTTTCCATCTCTCAAGGTATGTCTGGCTGTTTTTGCTTGACAAGAGATGCTATTTTTGCAAAATTACAGAAATGCTTTAAGTTCACATTCTGCCTTTTTTTACTCCCCTCTTCACAAATTATAATCATTGTTTCATATATGCTGTCAATATTTCTTCATATTTACCCATAACTTTACCAATGTTTTTGCTCACTATTCTTTTCTGAAACAGACTTTCCTTTTTGAATTTTTTTTCCAATTATCAAGTTAGTTTAATAACCTATTGTCTAAAACATCTTCATTTCCCCTATACTCTAGAAAAGATTTTGCTGGGTATAAAACTCTAGGCCAATGCTCAGTATTTCTCAGCACATTAAATAAATTATTATTGATAGTGACAAATTTGTTGAAAGCCTAACTATTGGTCTTTAGGAGATGAAGTATGTCCTCCTTATTCTTTAGATTCTTGCCATTTTGCTATGATAAATGCAAATGAGGGTTTCTTTTTATGCATGCTGATTGGGGTTGTTATACTTTGGGGATCTGAGGATTTGTCTTTCAACAATTCTCTAAGAGAATCAACTGTGACCTCTTTGAGTGGTGCCTCTTCCCTATTCTCTCCACTATCTCCTTCAGGAAGACATGAGAACTTTTCATCATGCTCCTCATGTCTTTTAAACTCTCATATTTCAAATCTCTCACGCTGTGCTACATTTAGGTTATTAACTTGTAAGTTAATGGTCACTTCAACTGTGTGTAATCTATAATTTTGTACATCCATTGAGGCTTTTGGTTTTTTGCTTTGTAACTTTTCCCATATTTTAAATCAATTTCATTAAGATACAATTTACAATGACAAAATACTCCTAAGTACACAATGCACTGAAATTTGACAAATGTATATGCCTATCTGAGTACCACCAAAATCAAAATACAGAATTCCATTACTCCAAAAGATTCCTTTATGGCCATGCCAGTAAACCTCTCCCCATCCTGGTCCCAAGCAACCACCAATCTACTATGTGTAACTAATCACAGAGTAGTCTTTTCTAGAGTTCCGTATAAAAGGAATCATGCAGTATGTGCTCTTTGGTGTCTGGCTTCTCCTGCTTAGCATAATGTTTCTGAGTCTCATCCCAGCTGACACATCAGTGATTCAGTCTGCACTGCTGAGTTGTATTCTGTTGTGTGATTACGTTGCGGCTCACTTATCCACTCACCTGCTGATGAACTCAGGTTGTTTTGGTTATTATAAATAAAGCTGCTATCAAACAACTGTGTACCAGTCTTTGTGTGGACATATATTCTTATTTGTCTTGGATGAATTTCTGCAACTGAAATTGCTGTATGACCTTGTAAGTATATGCTTTACTATCAACCTATTTCCCAAAGTAGCTGGTTCTTTACATTCTAATCAGCACATCCTTTTATATTTTTTATTTTAGCCATTCAAATGTGCGTTCAGCAGTATGGTTATAGTTCACTGCAGTTTTAATTTGCATTTCTGTGATGTTCAAGGCTGTTTGAGCACTTTTCACCAGCCTTCGTAAGTCTTCTTTTGCCAGGTATCTGGTCAAATACAAATCTTTTGCTCACTTTAAAGTGGGCTGTTGGTCTAATCACTGAGTTAAAAAACTTATGCACACAAACACTTTGTCGAATATATATACATACTCATTGATGACATTAAGTTTTAGATATAATACACATATTTATAATGTTCTTCCAATCTGTGGCTTGCCTTTTCAATGTCTTAATCCTTTAAAGACCAGAAAATTTTAATTTGGATAAAATCCAATTCATCGAACTTTTCTTTTATAGTTCATGTTTTGTTCTAAGAAATCTTTGGCTAACCCAAGGTCATAAGACCTTTCTCCTGTGTTTTTCCAAAGAATTATGTATGTATTATATATATATAGCTTTTAGATTTGTTTTATAATCCATTTCAAGTTAATTTTTGTGTAGTGTGAAATAAGGGTCAAAGGTCATGTTTCATATAGCTATCCCATGTTTCATCATTGCTATTTATAAGACTATCTTTGCTCCACTGAGTTACTTTGGTACCTTCTTCAAAATGTAATTGACAAATAAATAAATAAATAAAATAACAACTGACTATATAACTGTGGGTCTATTTCTGTTCCCTCAACTTCTGCATAAAAATAAAAATAAATTCTTTACTTCACCCTAATTTTTTAAACATATTTTCACTGGGTATAGATTTGGAAAATTCTTAGTCATTATCGCTTCAAGAACATTTTCTAACTCTTCATGTTCACCCCACCGCCACTTCTCCTTTTTTTGTTTGGGAAGCCAACTACCATCACTGGATTGCTTGATATTGTCCCATATTTCACTCAGACTCTGTTTCTTTTTCCCGTTATAGACTTTTGGGTTTTTTTCATAGCTAATTTTAGAATTTCTATTGCTGTGTCTTCACATTCACTGACCTCTTCTTCTAAAGTGCCTCATCAACGCCTATCTTACAAAATTTCCATTTTAGAATATTGTATTTTTCATCTCTAAATCAATTTGGTTCTTTTTAAGGGAAAAAATGGTTTTTAATCTTTCATTTCTCTCATCATTTTCCTCTAAGATTAGTTTAGCCTTACCTTTAAGGTGTGATCCTTCTGAAATCTCTACTATATGTTGTATGTATTCAACAAAATCTCTCCAACTTTGGCTGGCAAGAAATCAAAGGATTCCCTTCCCTGTGTGAGGAATCTGCTTACCTCTCTCCGGCAAGTATTCTCTACCCTGAATTGGTGTTTTACCTGGCCTCCTGCAGTTTCCCTTTTTATACACGTACAGATTAATAGTCCACCAAAGATGTAAAGGGCCCCTTACACGTACTTCTAGAGTTCTTTCTCTGTTCATCACGCTTACGAACCTTAGTTATATATCTAAGTTAAGCTCCTAAAATTCCAAACTTTGTCTCCTCACCTCACTGAGACCAATGAGCTCTTTCTGGCTCTTTTGGGCTCTACTCGAGTCTGGAAAACTACATTGCTATGCTCCACTTCATTCAGGTATCACAGGTTCACAGTGCTCGAAATCCAAGGTCTGAAAACAGTTCTTTCAGACCATATTATGTCATGTTTTCTGGTGGTTTATGGGAAGAGGTAAAATGCCAGCCCTTTTATTCTCTCTTTCTATTGAGTTTTCAGAAGTTGATTTGGTTCTTTTCTAAATCTATGGGGTCATTTCTATAGTAATCTATTCCCAAAGATATTTCTAACATGTCTTCTCTTTCTTTATAGTAACATAGTGGGAATTTTTGGTTTATCTGTTTGTTTTACTGTATCTAGTAATTCTAATTCCTAATGTCTTTGTGGTTTAATTTCTCCTGTCTGTTGTTTCTGCTGGCTCACTCTCATGATACCTTATTTGTATTCTTGTTAGATTTTTTTTTGTGTGTGAGCTACTTTAATTTAAAAATTACAAACAAAAACAAATCTGGAGGTGCCACATTACCAGACTTCAGGTTATGCTACAAGGCTATAGGGATCAAAACATCGCGGTACTACCAAAAAGCAGAGACATAAATCTATGGAATAGAATAGAGAACCTAGAGATGAATACATATCACCATCTGATCTTTGATAAACCAAATAAAAGCATACACTGGGAAAAAGAGGCCCTATTTAATAAATGGTGCTGGAGGAACTAGTTAGCCACATGTAAAAGACTGAAACTGGACCTGCACCTCTCATCACTTACAAAAATTGACTCATGCTGGATAAAAGATTCAAATATAAGACACGAAACAATGAAAACCCTAGAAGAAAGCATGGGAAAAAGTCTTGACAATATTGACCTGGTAAAAGATTTAACAAAGAAGAACCCAGTGGCAAATGAAGCAACACCAAAAATAAATAAATGGGAGATGATCAAGATAAAAAGATTTTGCACAGCTAAGGGCACAACAGCTAAAGCAAACAGACAGACTTCAGAATGGGAGAAGATGTTTACATGTTACAAATCTGACAAAGGGCTGATAACTCGAATCTACAGAGAACTCAAACTAATCAACAAGAAAAGAGCATTCACCAGTGGGAAGAGACATAAAAAGATCCTTGTTCAAAGAAGACAGGCATATGTCTATTTTCCTATTTATAGGCATACCTCTATTTTCCTATTTTCATATACAGGAAAAAATGGTCATTGTCCCTAATCATTAGAGAAATACAAATCAAAACCACCTTGAGACACCAGCTAACCCCAGTGAGAATAGCCCCACATCACCAAATCCCAGAGCTGTAGATGCTGGCAAGGGTATGGAGAGAAGGGAACACTTTTATACCATTGGTAGGACTGCAAATTTACATAGCCTCTATGAAAAGAAGCATAGCAAATCCTCAAAGAGCTAAAAGTAGACCTTCCATTTGATCCTACAATCCCATTGCTAAGGGATTTTTACCCTTTTACCCAGAAGTAAAAAAAATCACTATACCATAGGACATTTGCACGAGAATGTTTGTTAGATCTCAGTTCACCATCTTGGAACCAACCCAAGGGCATATCAATCTATGAATGGATTAACAAACTGTGGTATATGTATACTAAGGAATACTATTCAGCCATACAAAAGATGGAGACTTTATATCTTTTGCATTTACCTGGATTGAGTTGAAGAACATTCTCCTTAGTAAAGTATCACAAGAATCAAAAAGCAAATATTCAGTGTTTTCAATACTAATATGAAACTAGTAGATGAAAACTGCACACACAAGAGAAAAATTATGAATTAAACTCAAGGGGCGAAGGGAGAAGGGAGCTGGGAGAGGGAAGGAGGAAGGGGGTTTGGTGTGCTCTCACCTAATGGGCACAATGTAAGGGTATATGGCACAACTCCTAGGTGAAAGGCTCAACTACAACTTGCACTTTACCTATCAAATGCAAACAATGTAACTGAATCGTTTGTATCTTCATATTAATCTGAAATAAAAAACAAACAAACAAAAAACAACGTAAAATGAAAAGAAAAGAAGTTCGGTTAGAGGATAATGGGGTTTAGGGGTGATGTATGTTTGTGATTTAATTCCCCACAGACATTGGTAGATTTTTCAAGATTGCACAATTGTTGAGACTTTTGGCCCATGAGCCTTGACCCTGACTCTAAACTTACCTGCTTTGTTCTCGTGAGGTCACTGGAGAAAGCATGGGTAAATTTTACATTTCTCAGAAACACACCAGTAGCAGCTGCTTGTTTAAATCCAGTTTCTGACAGAGGTTCATCTACTCCTTGTCCTGTGGTATTAAGAAAAAGCACAATAACATTCACTTGGAAGAGGTAACCATTTTGAACTTGCATATGCCTATAAAATAGTTTCAATCCATATAAAAGCAAAATTTGTACATAAAACATTTGTAGAATTTCAAGTATTAAAGGATAAACAAAGTACCACAGTAAGAAATTCAAGCTGTCCCACTTAAATTAGGTTAAACAAGCAAATTAGTAAATTTAAAAAATTAGCCAAGTATACAAGATTTGAAAACAAATTCAGGATGGTTATTTGGTACATAGCTCCAATTCCAACAATTACAGAAAACATATTTTTCTTAAAACATATAGTGGAAAAATTATAAAAACTGACCATGTTCAGAAATTTCAAAGATGTATTATCAAATAAACCATAGTGTAAGAATACCAAGTAATTAAGTTAGAAGTCAATTAAAATACTTGGTGCTGAATGCTTATGAAATCACTACATATAAGAATGGTGGGTATGCAATAAAAATGGTACTTAGAAATACATAAGGCTTAAAAGCTTAAAAAACAAAATAACTTCAAGAACTAAGTAAGCATCTACTTACAAGGTCAGGAAGAAAACACAACACAAACCTAAAAATGAGTGTAAACACAAAAACTTTTGTGTTCTAGCTTCTTATAAAATAAGACAAATGAGCAATAGCAAAGGACAGGTAGGTAAGACCCTTCAGTCCAAAGGGTGACTTGGATGGCGCACATGCCTAAAATAAAAGGTTCACTTAAGCATCAGACCAGTTAGTCTCCAGAAAAACAAGTCAGGCACACCAGGCGTGAAAATCAGTAAATCCCAGAAGTCCCTAACCAAAAAAAGCAAAACTAAATGCTTTTACAATCACAGCACATAAATAGTGTGTCTAGCCAAAAGTTCACCCAAGATATTCTTAAAAAGCTAGACTAGCTGGATCACAGGGCAATTAAAAGATTTGAGTCCAAGTTAACAGAACAAGGGAGAAGAATCTCTTCAGAAAAAATAACCTCAAGTGAAAATAGGAGTTCTCTTTTTAAACCTCTTCTTTATTAGTACTAAAATTAAAAGAACCATCTTAGCAGCCAGTATACTTCATGTATTCAAATATGAAATCATTTTAAATTCAGACAGTTATATTTTAAGACACTGAGACCCAATATAGTTCTTTAATCAGCTGACCAGGCCACTCTGAAGCCATACATAAGGGATAATCTGGAGAAATGTTATTTACATCCAGTTCACTTACACAAGGTTTGTTTCTCTTGGTTGTCAACTGTTCTGATCATACATGAGACATTATGAAAATTTTGAGATGCACAAAAATTAAGAAACATAAAATCCATGTGGATGGAAACAAATGAAGCCCTCCCAGCCACAGTGATAAACCAAACAAGTTGAAACTTGCACAGCTGAGGCCTGGCATCCATAGCACAGTGGTTACGGCACCAGCCACATACACCGAGGCTGGCGGGTTCAAACCCAGCCCAGGTCAGCGAAACAACAATGACAACTGAAACAAAAAAATAGTCAGGTGTTGTGGTGGGCACCTGTAGTACCAGCTACTTGGGAGGCTGAGGCAAGGGAATCACTTAAGCCCAAGAGTTGGAGGTTGCTCTGAGCTGTGACGCCACAGTACTTGAGGGTGACATAGTGAGATGCTGTCTCAAAAAAAAGAAAAAGAAACTTGCACAGGTGAATCAGAAACAGCACTGTTGACTGTGTTTCTCAGAAGGGAAACGACAGACTGTAACACAGTCTCAAAACTTTCGTAGACCACATATTTCTGTGGTTATGTTGGGTTAAGTCTACAATCCCAATCCACAACAGAGTGCTGCTCCCAGCCCTCTCTCAAATCCAATGAACTCTTGCATCACACTAGGGAGGGAGCTAAAATAACATTTAAGATTATACCAACCTTGAAGTATTTTCTCCTTGTTAAGTCTTGTTTCTCCACTAAAATGGAAAGAGGGGGAAAAACCTTATTACCAAATTGATATTTTGAGAGGAGAAAAAATATCAGCAATGAAGGGTAATGAGATTCATAAAGATACCACATGAATCAAGTAACATACTTCATAATCTAACCTATAAAATACAATTTATCCTCAACTAATATTGGCAATTGTCTCCTCTAATGAGGAGCTACGCGTTTCAAACTGCCCTAAATTAAAATGTCTAGATCAGAAATCACTCCTAAGTGAACTGCAGGTGGAAAATCCTAGTAAAAATCTAAATACTGTGCATATTCTATTTTAGTCAAATAACCTTGTTAAATATATTGATGAAAACTACCTTCATAGGCAGCAGAACCAAAGAACGAATGTCAGTCCATTTATGCTGCGCTAAATGAGCAAGTGGAAGGGAATGGGATGAATCAGGAAGGAGGAGCACAGACCTCAGAATCCCCCGCCCCCTTCTCCTAGTTCCTAGGTCTTCTCAAGCTGCCGTTTTGTAGTACTGACAACTATCCTGCAGACCAATTGCATGAGGAACTGAAGTTTGGGTACTGCACTTTCAAAAATTAACAAAACAACCCCAAACAATCTGACGCCAACAGAAAGGGGAAAAAACTGCAAGCCTTTGTCACAAAACGCTGGGGGCAACTGAGGCTGGAGGGAGAAGGAAGTATCCAGGCAGACTGGACAACAGGGTAGACTCACAAAAATGCAATCATCAAATACATGGAAAGGAGAAGCAAGAAGAACCCAGTTGAAATTTTTTGTGATCTAATTAAATGCTAACTGACCCAAACCTAGGGATATCCACCAGGCACTAGAACTGTCAGGCCATGAGCATGCAGATACTCAGCGTTAATTAGGTAATGCCAAAGTGGTTACACCAATCTGTCCCACCACCTCTCAGTACGCGGAGCCATCTGCACCAAGCCTCAGTAATCTAAGTTTTCAATCTGTGCCTATAATACCTGAACAATTCATCTCACTTTGACTTTAACTTGTGTTTCTGTGGTTACAATGGAATATGATGCCTTCTTTGTTTTTAAGTGAAGCATTAGTTTAAAACAATAATAATAATCTCACATGGGATTGACTCAGATCAAGAAACTCCATCACAAACCTTGAAGTCAGAATCACAAACTTCACAAACTTAAGTCTTTGCCTAGAACCTTCCTTCTTGTTTATAAAAACAATTGTTGGCCAACCACTGCCTAGACTGATGGTTTTCGAACTAAAGTGTGCATTGGAATCACCTGGTATACGTATTAAAACAGATTTCTGGGCCTGGCTAACATATTCCCATTCTTTAAGACCCAAAGTCTGGCTGTTTTAGGCAGTCTTCTCTCCCTGTACTGTTCCCCATCTACCTACTTCAGTCAAGTGCCCCAACTCTGTGCTCCATTTTACCGTGGCACTACCAACAAAAGTTATTGTCCACATGCTATTATAACTGACTTTTTAGTTTTATGTCTACCCAGGCTCCAGTTCCTTAAAGGAACAGCCAGAGACTCTTATCTACCTTACCATGCTCAGTACCTGGAGAAAATCCTGGAAATAACAGAACTTTAGTGAGTGTACTTTAGCTACAGAAGCCCATCTGAAAATAACTATCAAAATAACAAATGTGTTTACCCTTTTATCCAATAAACCCATTACTGAGAATACCAATATTCACTTATATTCAAAATATCTGCTACAGTAATATTTCTAATAGCAACAGACTATAAATAACCAAATGTCCACTAAGAGACAATTAATTTCCTTAACTATGGCCAAAAGAATCAGTTGTTAATGGTTACATTAACAAATAAACAATGGTATAGCTTCCTAATAGAGTAATATATAAATGTGTTCTTTAAAAGAGAAAGAGGCTGTATGTGAAGATAAGGAAAGATCACCAAGAAATATGATCAAGTAGAAAAAAGCCAGGTGCAGAAAAATGTAAGAAGAATGCTACTTGTGTATTAAAGAGGAAAATAATAAACATTTGGATCTGCACAAAGGAACGCTGGAATGATAGACATAAAACTAATGAACAGCCACCTCTGGGGTAGAAGAGAAGGAACAGGGAGACTGGGGAGGATTTTTATTTCTAATATGTGGCTATGTTAGCTTAAAATATAAATGCGTAGGCTCAGTACCTATAGCTCAGCAGCTAGGGCTCCAGCCTCATATGCCAAGGCTGGCAGGTTCAAACCGCCTGGGCCTGCCAAACAACAATGACGACAAATAAAAATACAAACAAAAAATAGCCAGGCATTGTGGCAGGCACCTGTAGTCCCAGCTACAAGGGAGGCTGAGGCAAGAGAATCACTAAAGCCCAAGAGTTTGAGGTTGCTGTGAGCTGTGACACCATAGCACTCTACCAAGGGCAACATAGTGAGACTTTGTCTCAAAAAAATAAAAATAAATAAATGTGTAATAGAATTTATATAAGTATTTATGCCTTGGTAAAAAACACTACCACTGATTTGCCATTATTATCACTGTTGTTAATATTAATAAAAGATTTTCTGGCTTGGGGCCTGTGGCTCAAGTGCCTAGGGCGCCAGCCGCATACACCCAGGGTGGTGGGTTCAAATCCAGCCCGCGCCCACCAAACAACGCACCCGCCAAACAACAGTGATGGCTGCAACCAAAAAGTGGCCAGGCGTTGTGGTGGGTGCCTGTGATCCCAGCTACTCAGGAGGCTGAGGTGGGAGACTCGCTTGAGCCCAGGAGTTGGAGGTTGCTGTGAGCTGTGATGCCATAGTACTCTACCCAGGGGGACGGCTTGAGGCTCTGTCTCAAAAAAAAAAAAAAAGATTTTCTTAACGCGGTGCCTGCGGCTCAAAGGAGTAAGGCGCTGGCCCCATATGCTGGAGGTGGCAGGTTCAAACCCAGCCGTGGCCAAAAAAAAAGATTTTCTACACTCCAAAATTCACTTAGAATCTTATAAAATGGATACAAAAGAGAACATTACACTCTACCATTCAGACAGATAAAGCAGCAGCCTAAAGGGGAACCTGTCATTTCTAATCTAGAAAAGTTTTCATATGTTAGATTCACATCTTGTCTCAGCCTCACAATCTTGCTGAGACCAAGAATAAAAGAACTGCTGTTTAAATACATAAGTAACATCTTCTTTTGACCGTGGCTTTGTAGTAGTTAAATTTGTATAAAGCTGCCTCCATGTGTAGCAAGGTGAACCCTAACTTAATATGCAAATAAACCACAACCTAATTTGAGAATATGTTCTTATAATAAGAAAACAAGTCTCAGCCAATCATAGCAGCTCACCTTCAGCCAATTATGGGCTGCAAAGTGCTCAAACATGTCCAAATAAGGCAAACACAGAGCTGTACCCAATCAGGCTATTTCTGCATTCACTTCCTTTTTCTGTCTATAAATTCTGCCTGCCCACTTTGCCAGGTAAAGCCCTCTTGTGCTGCCCAACTCATGGATTTTATGTCTTTGCTCAAACTCTGCTAAGTTTAATTTGTCTAAAGTTTTTCTTTTAATACGGCCAATTCAATTTCCAGCAGAAGCCAAAGAAGTACCCTCATTTTATATATTTAAAATCAGCAGGCCAAGGTGGCTCACACCTATTAATCCCTTTGGGCGACTGCTTGAGGCCAGCAGTTCCACATCATCCTGAGCAATATACCAAGACCTCATCTCTACAAAAAAATAGAAAAATTAACTGGGTGTGGTGTCAGGCACCTGTAGTCCCAGCTACTTGGAAGGCTGAGACAAGATCACTTGAGCACTGGAGTAGAAAGCTGCAACTGTAGCCAGCTATAACTGTGCCACTGCACTCTAGCCTGGGTAACAAAGCAAGACCTGTCTCTTTAAAAAAAATGGGGTGGGGTGGGGTATAGACAGGGGTGATGAGAATGAACGGTTTTGCTACCCCCAAAAATCATGTAATAGACACCAAAAAGTTCAGGTCTATACAAATCACACAAATTCAGCAGAGATGATTGCTTTTTGTACATGTGCTGAAAAGATTAATTCAGGATTTGAATTTAATCCCAATAGCTGATTTGATCACAGATTTAGAGTTTAAAAAAGATTAGACTGTCAAAAGATTATTTTTATCAAAAATGGAATCCCAGTAATTTGATAGCTTTATAAAGGTATGTCCCACCATCTAACAATTTTCAGTGAAAGGAGAAAAATAGCTGTGATGTGATGTGGATTCCATTTTACTGTAAGTTAACAGAGACTACTGCAGACATGATAATAATATTATTAACAATGACTGGCATTCACTCTTGGTTCTAACAGGCATATCTGCCTTCAAATCACTTTATAAATATTACAGAGTAGGAATCCAAAAATAGAATTTTTTCCCGAAAGCTTTAATAAATATTTAATATCACAGCTTTTATTAGCTTTATGGAGAGGTTTATATAAATCCTTGAAAGTGTTTAATTTGTTTTGGATGTGAGAAAGGAAAGTAAATGGCTAAAATAGTTTTACTATTAATCTACTTCCCTTAACCAAGTTTGACTTCTGATATCAGCTGAGAAGGTGGATGGAGCTGAAAGGTCAGAAGGATATATTTTAAAAGAGTCAAGAATAACACCACTCATTTTCAAAATCTGCAGTGTGATTCACTTCCAAAACAGAAAGCCCGACTCTGCAGGAATCCAAATACTTATGCCAAGAAGTTGTCTTATGACCAGCCATTTATAAGCCCTACAAATACGCATCATTCATTTTGTAGGTTACTGCACTGTTCTTCACTTAAAAGAGGTATTTTATTTTTTGTTAGTCTGGATTCGTATTTTGGAGCATTTCTTTAAAAATCACGCAGAAAGCTTACTTTGCCTATTAGGTCCTTTTAAGAAATTCAAATTCAGCAGATAATATTCAGCTTGCCACAAAAGGTAGACAAATCACGGGAAATTAGTATACATTTGAGGGCAGTTTTCAAAGCAGATATTCTTTAGTGTACATGAAAGACTTTCACTAGATGGTTTGGGAGGGAAAAAACTCGTAAGATACCCAATTACAAAACTTGTAAGATACCCATGATATATCTGTGTTTAAATACAGATTAGTCCTAGTCGCAAAGGCTCTCCCCAATTGATCAACCTCATACCTAGGAAACAAGTATCACACTAATTCAACACTTTCATATATCTCCATAAAAGGATTAAATTACAGATGTTCTAATATTATTTTGCTTGCTTTATTAGTATGCAGAACAATGATTAGCATTACAAAAGCAAGTAACAGGTGCAGTGAGAAAAACAAATCAGTTTTGCCATAAGTAATTTTACTAATTCCTCACCTTTAAGTCATTAAATGTAAATTAGATTTAGTTTACAAAAAAAAAAATTTTGGCTCGGCACCCATAGCTCAGTGATTAGGGTACAAGCCACATATACTGGGGCCAGTGGGTTTGAACCCAGGCCCAGCCTGCTAAACAACAATGACAACTACAACAAAAAAATAGTCAGGAAATGTGGCGGGCACCTGTAGTCTCAGCTACTTGGAAGGCTGAGGCAAGAGAATCACTTAAGCCCCAGAGTTTGAGGTTACTATGTGCTGTGACACCATGGCACTCTAAGAAGGGTAACAAAAAACATAAAATAATTTAAAGTTTTGAGAGCTGGTTAAAATGGAAGTGAAATGGATAGTTTTGCAGGTGACAAATTGCAAACACCTACAAATAACATTTCAAGGAACCAGGGCCATTCAAGGAATAACTATATAGTGCTTTGTATGTAGGTGAAGATAATGCCAACCTACCTATGCTAGAGTTTTCAACAACGCTGTACCATAAGATAATAATGATGATACACTTGAGTTTTGAAATCTTGGACATTCTATTCCAAAAATAACACACACTGGCAGTTTCAATTAAAAGTATGATGAAGAAAGATAAACACACAGTAACAGCACAGGGCTCAAAAGATTTTGCTGGACTTATAGAAACTGTTTTAAAGTTTTCTCCCATTATCTGAACAGGTAAAATTATCTAATCCTTTGAAAAGTCATTAAATTTAATTGTGGTGATTATATTTGAAATGATTTTCTTTCCTAAAAGAATCACCATTTTTTAGTTTTGATAGCTCTAAAGGCAAGAAGAAGGGTGGTCCAGACAGGAAAGCAGCAAACCACAGCCCTACTGGTTATTTCAACACTCTAACTCCATTCACCTACACCTAAAACAGAACAAAACAAACTATTCTTATCACTTCCCACAATTATATTAAGAGAATAAAAAGTAGCCTTGAGCTCATGCTTATAATCCCAGCACTTTGGGAGGCAAAGGTAGTTGAACTGCTTGAGCCCAAGAGTTTGAGTCCAGCCTGGGCAACAGAAGGAGACTCTGTATCTACAAAAAAAAAAAAATAGAAAAATTATCTGTGCACGGTGGTATGCACCTACAGGCCCACCTACTTGTGAGGCAGAGGCAGAAGAACTACGTGAATGCAGGAGTTTGAGGTTGCAGTGAGCTATGATCTAGTCACTGCACTCTAGTCTGGGTAATAGAGCAAGATTCTGCCTCAAAAAAATAAATAGAGAAGCCTCAGAAATGGCTGGTAATATTCAAATAAGTTACAAATATTAGGTTTTGACACATTAAAAAGAAGGCAAAAAGCAGTGTCAGAGGTTAAGTTGTGTTGGTTCAAATCCTTCCTCCTCAACTTGCCATGTGACTTTTAGCAAGTTACATGACCACTCTATCTCAGCTGCCTTACCTGCAAACTGAGGATATCAGTCCTTATCTCACAACAGTGCCTGGCATATAATCACACTTACTAGCACTTATTCTGTTAAATGATACCTATGAGGGCCTCTATAATCAAGCCTTGTTAAACTGTAGGAAAAGAATAAAATACATGCTTTTATTACTGTTGTCTATTACAAAGCTAAATAGGAATCATTTTACTTTTCAAGGGATGCCTTAACCCATATTTCCTCCAACTTCTGAGTTTCAATTAAATGTCTGACACCATGCTGGCTGGGTTGGACATCCAGGAAGTGCTCTAAGGCTAGAAGAAAGAACTCTGAGGACTCTAGTTCCTGTTGTGCTACCAATTAGCTGTATACCTTAAGTCAGTCAAGAATTCTCCCAAAGCATTCTAAAAAACAGAGAGGGGTTGAGAGAAGAGAGGAAGCAACTAGATTTCTAATTTACTTGTTAAAATCCTGTGAATCCTAAAAGCAGAATTTCAGATGAGTCCCAAGATTACCTTCCTATAAAGGAAGCAGAGGACAGAAAAGATAGCAGTTAAAAGTCACTTTGACAAGGTTAAATCATATTAGTGCCCATTGTAAATTCCATGAAGGCAGAATTGGTATCATATTTATCCGTATGATCCACATTTACTGTATGATCCAATACACTGGCACATAGTAGCTACTCAAAATGCTGGTCTGATAAACTATACGTCATATTTGGGAATCAATTGAGTTCTTATTAAAGCTGCCCTTACAAAAATACCCATACAAATTATTTTATCTTCAGGGATATTTTGTCCCCTCTGTTGTACCATGCACCTTACTTTTCCTCCTTTTAATGCTCACAATAATCCAGTGAGATAGGCGTTATCATTACCTTCATTGTATATATCAGGAAACAGGTCAAAAAGTCGGTTACTTAATTGAAAACCCAGGCTACCTGGCTCCTAGCTGTAGTCCGGAGTCCAAGCCAGCTCTATCCTAATTGAAAAATCTCTACTCTTACCCACTCTGAATTTCTCCTCAACACTTGGCAAGTATGTGTTGAGAAGGAGAAAGATTAAAGACATAAAGACATATCAGCATTCAGCTCTACGTAATCAGTTATGATAATAAAACATTTGTTCGGTGTGATGCGGTCTGGTGAGCCGGGGCTGAAGCCCTTCCTTTTTTCCTCTGCTGGAACTGTAACCTCGCGGGAGAAGAAATAAACCTTAAACAGACGCCAGTGAGACTGACTGCCAGAGGAAACAAGGGGGAACAGCAAAGACGGAGAGAGGGGAGAGCTGAACATCAGCTATGGACAAGCAATTCTGCAAACTCTGAGCATCTGCTGGGGAGCAAAAATAGTGCACGGTGAGCTCTGGAGACAAGGTTGTTTTTCTTCAGTTTGTGCTCTGCACTAGGCTAGGAACCTTGATCAATTTACTTCTCTGGAACTCACTTTCCTTATCTGAAACACGGTACTGATGATATCTAAGACCCGCCGTCCTCACTAGGGGCTGTTGGGGTCGACACGCGATAGCCCAACGAAAAGGGCCCTGAAAATAGCCCCTTCCAAGCCGACCCTCCGAGAGTCGAACCAGCGGGGACCGGAGGGGATGACAGATGAATGTTCCTTTCACTCCGAAACATACTCAACCGAGAGGAGAGAAGAGAAAAAAGAAGAGAGAAGAGGAGGAGAGGGACGATAAAAGGAGGCAACCTGCGACAGTGATACTCACTGCCGGACAACGGTTAGAGCGAAACGAATCATCTTCATGGGGCCGCTTCGGGTGCCTGCGCCGGCGCCCCGCAGCGCCGCTTCTCTTCGGAATCACCTCCCCCACACTACTTCCGCCAAGCTGCCGGCCGGCTTTGCCGCCATAGGTCGAAGAAGCCCTGTGCGTCACCTCCCAAAGGCCAATCAGGACGGCGGAAGGCCGACAGGTCGGAGGAGACTAGGGGCAATGATGCCTCACCCAGGACTAGGGCGCATGCGCTCCTGCGCGCTGGCCTGTGATTGGCGCGCCGCAGGTGCGTTCGGGCCCCGCCCCCTCAATCTGTTCTAGGATTCTAGCCGGAACGAGTTTGTAACCTGCGGACTTAGGGTAGATAAGAAAGCTGGTGTTCTGATTTGCGGTTGATCCGATTTGAAGTCAGAGTGCAGCCAATAGTCTCATAGCTGGCCAATGGATGCCTGGATACCTCACAGGTGCACAGCGCCAAACTGTCTTCTTTGACGTTTAGCGATTAATCATTCACCTTGGGGAAGTAGAGGCGGCAAGATCTGTATTTATAGACTTAGACCTACCCGGTTTTAGTCCCAACTCTGCTTTGACAAGGACTCGTTCCTTGACCAAACTTTAGTTAGGCTCTTTAGAGCTGCCTTCTAAACTAGGCCTCATCCTGAGCCCCGTTTTACCAAAGAATATTGTTAAGCTAGTTCATCAAGCATCCCCTCACCCTTGACCCTCAGTCAAGCTCTCCTCCGACAGCCTTGATAACAAATCAAGTTTCTTTTCCTCCGACCATCGATACCTCACTAAGTTCCCTTTAATAATTCTCCCTCAAGCCTTCCATCCTGCCCAGCTATAAATCTCCACTTGTCCCAGTTTTATTCTAGAATGAAATTCATTTCCTCTCCCCTACTGCAGTAGTCTTGATCCCTACTGCAATGGTCTTGTCTTGAATAAAAATCTTCCTTGAGGTTTTTAACAAGTGTCAGGTAAATAATTTCTATTTAACAGCTTTCAGAGACCTGAGAGAATTATTTAACCTCTCTAATCAATCCTCAGTTATATGATAGGCAAACTGAGATAACAGTACCTAGCAATCACATAAATCAAACTTAATGATGTTAGCTAGGAAGACTTGCCTTCCATGTATTTTTACCTAAATTCTCATGTTTAATGATAATGCATTTGTTTCCTTGAATCCTCACTTATATATGAGAAGATAGGTTTAGAAAAGTTAACTGATAATGAGATACTTAGATTCATAAGCACACATTTCAAAACAGATTCACATGTATTATCACATTTGTCCTTCAGGACAATTCTGAGGTAGACAAGATAGGCTGTAGTATCTTTACTTAAGAAATGAGAAATCTGGTCTAGAGAGAAACTTAGCAATTTGTCTAGGATCACATAGCTGATCAATAGTGACACAGAACTAGTTCAGAGGGCCCCAAACCCACCTGCACATTGGAATCATCTAGAGATCTTTTGAATACCAGGCTGCACCCTAGAAATATTAAATCTTAAAGTTGGGGAAATACCCAGTACCCATATTTTTTAAAATCCCCTGCTGTTTTCAATATGCAGGCAACAGTTTTGAGAGCTGGAAGTTTAAAGCAGTGCTTATCAAACTTAAATGTTCACACAAATCACTTGAGGATCTGAAGTTAGTAGGTCTGGAGTGGAGACCAAATTCAACATCTCTGACAGCTTCCTGGGTTCCAGTAAGCAAGAAGCATTTTTCAGGATGAGTGGAGAGATAATTCAGAGGGCCCTGGTAGTGGGGCCCACATTACAATGGGGGGTACATTGCCTGTATATAGTAAAAAGTCCAAATACATGTTCTGAATGCCCAAATAAATTGGTCCAACAAATTATCCTGGAAATTACAAGTGAGAGATGAAATTTACTACATAGTTATCTGTGAGGGTAGAAGCAGAAAGAAACCACTAGATAGAGTTGGGGATTTAAAGGGGCATATAGACTAAAGTTATGAAGAACAGAAGTCATAAATAAGTTTTCAAAGCATTTGCAGAGGAGAGTGTAAGAACAAGCAAAGGTAACGAAAAACCAAGGAGACATAAATGAGTAATGCAAAGAGTACCTGGTCACTGGTCCCTTGAGCTGCTGCAATACCACATACCTTTTCAGTGTTAGTTTTTACAGTAAAAACCCTTGATCTTTAGAGTGGTCTAAGTGCATTTCTAAAGCCTCAATAAAACTAACCTGCCACTTTGTCTCATTTAATACAATAACTCTAAAAGGTAGAGGTTACCATTTCCCTTTTACAGATGAAGAATTAAAGCACGTAGAGATTAACTAATTTCTCATCTCTTAAGATCTCAGAACTAAATTTGATACCAGCTAAAATATGCAGGTAGTATCAAAACTTACAAACCATAAGTACTAGCTCTATTTCATTACTTCCCTGGTGCCTAACAAAATGTTCAGAACATAGCACAGGCTCAATTATCATCTTTTAAATGAATAAATGAGGAATATCTATTTTTATCGATTGTCAAATAGCTCATTCATCAACAAAAAGCTGACATACAAAAGGGGGGTATTGTTCTAAGAGAAATTTAGAAAGTTACAAAACATCCATGCCTATTGATTTTCTAAATTATTCAAGAAATACATTTTAAAAACCAATGTCTTCATAATCTTTAAGAATCTGGGTCACCAGATAGCCAAGATGAGTACTTAAGAGGTAACTGTAGTGATATTTAGCAACGAGGTGTGTAGCACTTTTTTCTAGGATGAGTTTGTAAACTTAATTGTCCAACCTCATATGCCTTTTTATTTTTTCAAAGAAAAATGGTACTTTATTGAGGCCTATCACACCATGGCATTCTCAATTAATTAGGACAGGCCAACTTATGGTGAGACAACAGGTGAATCCTGGAATTTCTGTGCCTTAACACATAAATGTTTATTTCTCTTCTGTGCTATATGTCTAACATGGATCTGAAAGGGTCTTTAGGCCAAATAGTCATTTAGGGACCAGACTTGATAGACAAGTTGACTTTAACACAAAAATTCATGATTGCGAAGGCAGGAGATGATAGCAATTGAAGGTCTTGAACCAGTTCTCAGATGTTTCCTCAATCCATTGTTCATAGCTACTCACATGGCCCTGCCTAACTGCAAAAGTGATGGAAAATGTTTAGTGAGGAGGCAATGCCATAAACACTGGGCATGTTGGAGTGTAACAGGATTCTGCCCTTGGTCCTCTTTCTCCTCAGTCATACAGTCTCCCGGATGATCTCACCCAGTGTATAGGCTCATTTATATCCCCAACCTGGATTCCCCCTGAGCTCCTCATTCATTTCTCCATTTACTTAACATCTCCACTTGGATCTCTAAGAGACATCTCAAGCCAACTTTGTCCGCAAAGAACTTTGGATGTTGAACATTTTTTCATGTCTTTGTTGGTCATTAGTTTGTCTTTCTTAGAAAAGTCTCTGTTCATGTCTTTTGCCTAGTGTTTTTTTATTTGTTTTGTTAAATCATACCTGTGTACATTAATGCAGTCATGGGGTACCGTGTGCTGGTTTTATATACAATTTGAAATATTTTCACCAAACTGGTTAACATAGCCTTCATGGCATTTTCTTAGTTATTGTGTTAAGACATTTATATTCTATATTTAGAAAGATGCACA